>JAAGWP010000038.1:0-66318 GCA_013266165.1 Fusarium graminum | reverse complement strand
CCCCCCCCCCATTCTTTACGAACTATGAATCTTTCTTCTTCATGCTTTATATTTTCCTTTGCAACTTATATGCGAACGCCTGCTCAACTTCCAATAGGTTGTCAATAACCAATACACAACTACACGAGCTTCTACCCGAGGCGGGAAACTAGCTTGGAAGGCCTGGATAGCTAAAGAAAGTCAAAGACGACTGCTGGCTGCTTGCTTTCTGCTAGATGTGCATAGCTCACGGTATCACGAACGGCAACACGTTTGTGCCATCGGCTTGGATTACTCTTCTCCAAAAACCCTTCCCATTTCACTTACAGCTACGACGACAAAACCTTGGGAAGCACCAAATTCTCAATCATGGGCAAGACTGAGGACAAGAAAAGACCCGAAAACTATCTCGGATACGAACCTGGAGACACTTTCTGCCTCTGATATAGCCTCTGCCCCAGCTTTTGACGCCGCGATTCTACTTGCTACATGTTCTTTATTACTCCAACAGCGCCGTACTTTGGCACATGTTGGTCTCGTAGAAGATGTAGCAGACTTCAATTTGCATACAATGCTCATCCCAAGAGTATTTCATGGCTCGGCTATTGCCAGTACTTATATGGCTCTACATTACACGCCATTATACTGTCTTTTATCTGTATCTGGGAAGAGCTGGGTGTTTAACAAGAAGGTGGCGGATTTTAGCATATTTGCAGAACACCAGAAGCTATTTAGCGCATGGTGCAACTCCGGCACAGCAGCAATAGCCACCGTGTTTGCTGCACGCGCTCTCAAGTCCTTTCTCCACCTCCAAACTCCGTCGAAAAAAACGAAAGGCACTAGAGTGGAAAAGAAACAGAAGCAAACACTGTCCTCGATAGATATTTCAGACTACTGGGGTGTGTATGTTTGCTCTTTGATCTGTTGGGCTTTTGGCTTTGCAGAAGGACAGAACAAGCCCAGTATCGCTGTATCGGCAGAAGAAGCAACACAATGGCTCTTGGCGGTTGCAGACCTAGAGCCATCTGAGTTGCAAGCTCAGAGCCAGCGGAAGAGGGCGCAAGGTGTTGTCATTCTTGCGAGGGAGGCATTAGAGAGTGACTGTCTGGGAGGAGGAAACATCCTTTTCGCAGATGCTGTGAATGTTTTAAAGCAACTGGAGGGAGGGACACGATGAATATTCTTGGGAGACCATGTGAAAAGCTCGGCATTTACAGAGGCGCACGGTTTCGGGTCGCTTCCTCTGACATACGGCAATTGACGCGATGTTGGGGTCGCATAGGGATAGGAGTTTGACTGTCAAAGGACATGGATTACGGAACAAGGCACATACACCTACATGCCACGGTTGTTGAGTTTAGGTGTTCACTGGAGGATTACAGCATATCATATGGAGTACCTCGGTCGAAAATCATAGCGTAGCGCTGGAGAAGCGAATGCATTGTCCTTTTCATCATGGCTGTTTCACAGGATCTTATATAGTTTGATTTGTATGAGACCTTTTATTGATGNNAAAAGAGACCTTTGGTATTTCCGAATAGAAGTATAAAGATAGAAAACAAAAAAAAAAGTAATTACTAACTAGATATCCTTTGTATTTCCAATTACGATGTCTTAGTCCTCATGACTGGTGATGACTACCCAGACGACTTATGAATTATCCCTAAACATCGCAGTAGAGCATGCTTGGTTGATATCCTTGTCAATCCGGTGCTGGCCTTCAAACTCGACATCATCCGCGCTCCTACAAAGTCCGCTTCTTCCTCCGCAACAGTCCTCATCACATGTTGGAAGCGGAATTGAAATCAAATCCACCATAAAAGTGGGTGTATCCAAGCCACAGCCGCTTTTTGTATTTCAGCTCAAACGTTGACAAACTCATGCTCAGCTTCCAGGTTTCTGGTTGGCCAGCTTGTTATACCAGTTCTTGAAAGTGGACGACCGGGATAATTGATGTCTTGTATTGCCGACTCTCACGGTGGCCGCGTGCCCCGAGACCACTTACTCCCAATTTCATGACCATTATGGTATCATGGGATGCGGAGTTGAGTGTTGCTGATTGAATATATAAGGGAGAAGGTTGATGTCTAAAGAAAGGTCTATCCATCAGTACTCATATCATCATTTTAAAAATCAAAGACAATCATACCTTGTTCCTTCTACTTTCGCCGCTATCGCCTTCCAAACTTCCATCATGTCCACTCAGCTTATCACTGTTTTTGGTGCTCTTGGTACCCAGGGCGGCTCTGTTGTACAGTCTCTCATCCAGAACAAGTCCCAATCCTTCAAGATTCGCGGCATTACTCGCAACCCTGACTCTGAAAAGGCCAATATACTTGCTAGCCAGGATGTCGAGATGGTAAAGGCCGATGGCCTTATGAAGAAAGACATGGTTGAGGCTTTCAAAAACAGCTGGGGAGTTTTCGTCAACACCAATTCCGATGATCCTGTATGTTTTCTCGGACACTCGGTAGTCATTCCCTCACTCACATTTTACATAGTCCGTGAATCAGGCAGATGGGCCTTCGGAGTTCGATATGGGCAAGATCCTTGTCGATGCTGCTGCTGAGGCAGGAGTCCGTCACTTTGTGTACAGCGGCTTGGCATCTGCTTCCAAGGTCACTGGGAGTGCCGTCCCCAACATTGCGTTTGACAGTACGTTCCTTTTGTTGTGACACTCCTGAGCGTGGTCTAATATATTCCAGTGAAAAGTGCTGTTGGCGAGTATGCCAAAAACAAAGGCACCTTTGACACTGTCAACATTGTCAGTCCTGGCTGGTATCTAGAGAACCATCTTGTTGAGGAATTCGCACCAGTTCTAGGGGGTTTCCCCTTCTCAGCCGATAAGGAAGGATATAGGACTCTGCATGTCCCCCACTGGGGTGGTAATGATGAGATTCCTTTCATCGACATTGGAGACGACTATGGCGATCTTGTTCACGGGATCTTTCTCAACCCTGAAAAGTACAACGGACAACTTGTCCATGGTGTCAGCGCTAGCGAGACAGCTGAAAAGCTTGTGTCTGATTTTGAAAAAGGTACCCTTCCTGTAACAGTTATATCTGTGAATTCTTCGCTGACACTCCACAGTAACGGGAAAGAAGGCTCGGTTTGTGCCGATCGAGGATTGGAAGACCATGGAGACGTATGGGGAGCAGAGTTTCGAGACAGTCAAACGCATGTTCGGCTTCTGCCAGTATTCCGGTGGCTTATACTATGGTATGCCGAACGACTTGTCCAGTGCTCGAGATTTGAAGGCGAGGGCAGCTGAGGCCAGAGGGGAGTCTGGTGATACGAGTGAGCTCATGAGTCTAGAAGGTTTCTGGAAGAAATACTTTTCTTCTTAATGGTTGACTTGTTACCTCCTTTGTATGCACAAGGCCGTTGTGGAGTTCGAATGGGGTGGGATGGCGGAATTGCCTGTAGTTTGCATCGGGGACAAACCAGTTGTGACAAATACGATATGGGAGTGACCACGGTGAAATCCAGTGTACTTGAATTATAATCAGGCTTCGTCATAGACCCAAGCTTCTGGGTCAGTATGATATGAAGCAAGATCGTATCCTCCTTTTGAACAATAATCAGAAGAGAACATGCATACATAAGCATGGTCAATTTTGATATGCAGTCTCTTGGTAGTCTCGATAAGATAAGATAAAGTAGCACAAATCATAAAAGGTCTATCGAGTATCTGCAGGCACCAGTGATCTGCGTCTCCTAGAAATCTCGTGTGTCACAAGAAGAAACAGTAACTCGGGAATAGATCGAGAACAACAAACTTGGTGTACGTCCCAAAGGCTCGGTAGCTTGTATAATAAGTATGAAAGTAAGTAATTCAAGCCAATCGTTTCCGCTATTCCTCGTATGCATTACAGCAGGACTGATACGCGCCTCTGCTGCGCTAATGCATCTACATCTACAGACCCATGCCTTTTGAAATCTAGGAGGATACCAGGCTGCATACGCGCCCCAGTTTACAGGCCTTTGTCTCTGCAGCTTGCCTTCGAAGCTCGTCCCGTTCTTGGTGCTGTGAATCACGGCCAAGCCATGTTACTCTAGGCAACTATAAATCTTTCCACTTCGCGCATTAAACATCCTCTCCTCAAAGTATCCTCCACAACAACAAAAAGGGGAGTACTTTGCCTTCTATTGAGGAGAAGCAAGTGTGCTCTCTTACTATAGACTCTTTCATTTGTTTATCACCGTCTACGATCCGTATTGTGCCTTCCACCGAAACGGCGTTCGAGCTTCGCACCTGCTGCACCTGCACATTTTTCAAACATCTTCCTTCTACTTTCCACCTTTTCACTCCCCTCCACCTTACACATGCGAACATTGAGACAAGTCTTTGGCACTACAACCCTTACAATTCATTCTTCCGCATCGTCATCAGTATCTTTGTCTCTATCAACACCTTTTAACTACTACGCGTCAAAGTCGCCATGAGTGATGAACCTGGCTTCGATCCTGTCAAGGCGGCCTGCATGGTGAGAAACACCTATTGATCCATCACCCGTCTAAAATCTAGGAGGTTTGCTAATACTCCCTCTCTCAAAGGCCGATTTGAGTCGCAGTCGTCAGGAAGAACTCCCCCTCAGCCACGAGGAAAAGCGTGGACCTTCCTATGCGCCCGGCGGCCGTGACGACAGTATCAACTACACCATGCACCGAAAGTTCCAGTTGAAGGGTAAATGGAACGCCACATTCGACGATGAAGAATCTAAGCAGATGGTGGGTCTCAAGGATCTTGATGCTCGGCCGTGGGCATGTAAAGAAGCCAAAAGGGTACTTAAAACCTTCGAACCAAAGAGGTCAGTCATCTTGCCACGACCTAAGATTATTGAGTTAACAGCTTGGTTAGTTCCCAACCTCCTTCTTTGACGTCTGGCCGGTCCGCATCTTGCGTTAAGCCTGTTGGTCCTGCCCCTTCTTCTACCTCTGATAGGTCTGTATCTTTTGTCAAACCTGTTGATCCTGCGGCCTCTTCTGAATCTCAGAGCGTCGAAGGTTATAAGGCCTTTAAGCCAACGACACCCGGCTGGGAGCCCACTGTCCAAGGTTTAATCAGTGACAGTGAAGCAAACTCACTGACACTACCGAAACGGAGGGGTCAACTGGCATCCGCAGCCCCTACTGCCACTTCTCAGCAACCCTCCTCTATGAAGGGTACCTCTGCAAAGGAGATTGTATCAAGCTCTACTGCAACCGGCTCATCTCATACTCGTCTAACCTTCATCGTCAACAAGGCTCGTCCCGCGGACAATGATTTGGAATATGTTGCTGGAAGCGGGCATTGCCATATCGTGCCCGGCAAGAACAAAGCTCTTAGTTACGTCACTAAGCTTACGATCAAGATGAAGCTTCGTGAAAACAAAGCCATCCTTGAACTTTGCAGCGATTCGAAGAGGGATAAGATCCACAATGCTCTTGACATCGAAAAGCCTATTCTTGATGGCGAGTACTGTGTAGTGAAGGCCGCTTCTGTGCAATGGCCTTATTATCTTCACTTCGACACAACAGAAGAGGCGCAGAATTTCAAGAGTTGCTTATCGAGAGTTCGGAAGGCTGTCCGCATGCACCAGAAGCCGGAGGAAACAGGCCGTCCCTTGAATAATACCGCAAACAGTGCAGAAGGCAAGCCAGAGACTGTTGAATCTATGGCACCTGATACTCATGCCCCCGCGGACCACCATACGAAAGCGGACACGGCTGGCATCAAGGCCTTCAAATCCACAGAAAACACAGAACAAACAACAGACGCTGGCGCTGTCCACTCAGGCGTTGCTGAATCTCCTGCTTCATCTACCTTCGAACATCCAGAGACTTTGATTTCCATGGACGAAGGATGGGGCCTTGTGGAAAACCATCGCGTTCCAGACGTCGATGAGACGTCAAAGCATGTAATCGCATTAGTCAAGAAAGTGATCTCACACATTAGTTCGGAGAGGAGCTTCGGAGCTGATGAGATTGCGGGAATAAACGATGCCATCTTTGAAAAGTGGATGAGCGAAGGGTTTCTCAGGGGTTCCAACGAGCACCTTAAGCAGGAATTCATGAAAGCAATTCGGTCTTTGGTGAGTCTACACTTCAGTTTGTATTCTCACTTCACTGGAGCGTTGAATCCGGTGGAGGCTGAGGGGGCTCATCACTCTAGCCCCAAGACCAGCAGTAAGGACAACGAACCCCAGACCCAGACTGTGGTTTTCCAGAACCCGAAGACTTCAGTCACATTTTCTGAACACAAAGTGACCAAAGGCTTGAGCTCCTCTCGGTTTGCCACAAGGGAAGTGGCTTTCTCTGGCAGTTTTACTGGTCCACGCAAGAATTATTGGTAGATCGCGGCCAGCTATATTTGAGAGGCTTGCATGTAGGTTGATTTGGTGTAGTGGATGACCTTGGCCTAAGGGGTTCAGTACCCGATGCTGCATCTATTCGGCATCGAATTTTGGAGGCAAAACTGATCCATAAGTCATGGGAAACGGACAAGGAACATTTTTGTGCGGTATGAGGTGGTCATAGCGTAATTGAACAAGTTGTATGAGTGGTTTGTGTGGTAACTTATGTGATGATGTACTTTTAAGCTTTTTTATTTTTCTGGTGACATTTGGCTTGATATTCTTCCAACAATTGCCTCGAATCTTTATCGAGTCCATCACCAGCAGCCATGATATCCATGGCCAGTTTCTCAGCTTCGTTATAGCGACGAAAGAAGTAATGCTCCTCAACAGCATGTACTGCTTCTTGAATATCCATTTTGGAGACCCCTGGGCCAAGCGGTAGTTTGATATTTTGGTAAATCTGACATTAATTAGCCCTAGTTTTGAGGAATGATGAGGCAGCCTCGTACATCGCCGTTCTCGACCTTAGCTGTGTATTCTTTTTTAATTGCTTGCCAAGCCTCCTCTGATTGTCCTGTGCGGCGAGACTTCGTTTCTACCTCATCGGCTTCATCGGACGATACATCTACAACGGCAAAGCCGGCGAGAGGGTCTTCTTCATCCATTTCTGAGGTTTAAAAACTGAGGGTCGAGGTGATGATGATCGAAGAGAGTATTGGACTGAGTTTTCGGAAATTGATGATAAGACCCACTTGGGTTTGTAGTATTTGATTGGATGACAAAGGTCGTGGGCAAGGGGTGAGGGTGTTGAAAGAATATACTTTATGGTATGAGATCTCGTACGCAGTTGAAATTTTGCTGTAACATGATATCCGGTTCTGATACTGATGAACTTATTTTACAAATATTGAATATTATTATATTTCGAACTTTACTACCCTATAACAAACGCTTGTGTGCTGGAATAACGATGCCCAATAATTCTGCGTATCTCAGATAGTCGTATGCTTGTAGACTCAAATGGTATATTTGAATAGTAAAACCTCTGCGTCCATCCATGTTTGGGCCGTATTATTTCTACCTTCATCAACCTAGTACCTACCTATACATAAGTGCCTGGCGCATCAGGTGGGGAGCTCTGATGTAACACCGTGGGGCAATGCCTCATCGCGGGGCATACACAGGAACGACCCTTGAGCTTATGATAGCCTTCGTTTCGTCAACTTACAACTTCGACACTCGTATCACAAAATCATACGCAAGAATGGAGAACCAGGTTGAAAGACTTGTTGAGAAGGCGTGGCAGAAATATGAGAAGACGCCAAAGGATAAACGATTATGTGAGTTTTCACACACAAACAGCGTTCATCTCGTAGTGAGCTCTCACGAGTGAAGGGGAAAGACACCTGAGAAGCGAATCACCCTAATCTTTATAAAACTTTACGTCAATTCAATTGAAAATCCTGGCTAACACGCCCAGTGATTGGCGTTGCTGGCATTCCCGGCTCAGGTAAGTTCAACCACCACCCTCTCAACCCCAGGACACTCACATTCCACAGGCAAAACGACTTTCTCGCAAATCATCACCGATCGCATCAATGCGCGCGCCTCTTCTTCGGACCCTACATCCCCTCCGCCGGCAACATTCGTTCCCATGGATGGATTCCACCTCACCCGCGCCGCCCTCTCCGCGATGCCAGACCCCGATACAGCCCATTTCCGCCGCGGCGCAGCTTTCACCTTTGATGCACCTAAGTTCCTAACCCTTGTTCAATCCCTTTCCAAAAGTCCCATTCCTTCTGAGTCAATTCTCGCCCCGTCCTTTGATCATGCACTGAAGGACCCTCGTGATGACGATATTGTTGTTAAACCCGAGCATCGTGTTGTTGTGCTGGAGGGTAACTATCTTGCCCTGGACCAGGATGTCTGGCGGGATGCAGCCAAGCTTCTGGATGAGGTTTGGTTCGTCGAGGTGGACTTTGAGGTTGCGAGGAAGAGGTTGAGGGAGAGGCACGTAAGAGCGGGCATTGTAAAGGATTTGGAAGAGGGAGATCGCAGAGCCATGGAGAGTGATCTTGTCAATGGTAAAGAGATTATTGACTTTAGACTCAAGGTTGACGAGGTGATTCAAAGCCGTGAGGACGGAAGCTGGATACACGAGTAGGGTGTGACAATTTAGCAGTGAATAAACATCCATACGCTCTATCGACCAATATCAAAGGATATCACATCAGGTCTAACGCTCTAATCAAATTATGGCGGTCTTGTCGAAACACATGTTAGACCGAACAACTAATAGATCCCTACTCCAGCGCTGTAAGAAAACCAGCAATGCTCCGAATCGCTCAAATCCACTACCGCACTTATGCGACCATCACATTATGTCTCGTTAGATGTTCTAGATCTCTCAAGGCTCATCTTGCGAATCTCTTGTGCCATGCTGCGACCCTTGCCCTTGCGAGCGGATGTCACTGAACCACGGTTCACGTCCCTCCCAGTCGCTAGGGTCTGGTCCAACCCCAACACCTCAATAAGTTCGGGGATCTCAGCGTGGTCACGCGTCGTCTTCATGCGATGGCACCATGTTACTCTCTTCTCCTCATTGCCACGGCCATCTTGTTCCACCTCCTTCTCTTCTGCTTCCTCGAATGCGCTGATGGGCTGTGCCTGTTCATTTCGTGGTGTCGAAAGAGGTGTGAGGATGTCTCGTGGTTCAAAAAGAAATTCGCCGCCGACTTGACGCTGATCACCCATCTTGAGGACGTTTCCGCTTGGAATCTGCTTGACGCCCTGAACTATGCTGCCCACGATGCTGTGCATCATACTTCGGCGCATGTAGGCCGGCTTGGAGCCCATCTGGAGTGTCTTCGACATGCCAAGGGCGTCGAATATCGACCTTGTTGGGTCGGTGTATACAGGGAAGCGACATCCTGTCTCGTTGACGTACATGTCGATAAGGGAGGGATCACCGCATCCGATAACGGCGATAAAGGTGCTCACCGGTAGCCGGAGGAGAGCTTCGGGGGTCACGGCTTCGGATAGAGAACGAAGAAATTCCTGGCAGTTCTAAGATATTATCAGTAAGTTGTAAAGACCACGAGATACAGCTCAACATACACCACAGAAGAAGTGCCGAACAAAGATGATGAGCACGCGGCGTGCGACATTACTTCCAGTGTAGAGGGTCTTGAACGGGTGTGATTTTCCGTGTCGATCAAGGACAATGTATTTCTCGATCTTCTTGAGAGTCGCGGCCGAGGGGATATCGTTATTCGTTGCAAGCTCACCCTCAAAGTCCTCAGGCTGTGTCTTGTCGATCTTGATCGGTGACGGTGGAGATTTACTCCTGGACGAGGCCGCTTTGTGAGGTACGGAGGAAGTATCATGGCTTGTGGCTTCGGTCGGGTTTTCGGTTGAGTCTTGGACTGGTTGTTGAGGGACACTTTGAGTTTGTTCATTGGATGTATTCTCGAGTTGGATGCCTCCCACTGGCTTGCGCTCAATGGGAGACTTCGCGGGGACTGAGGCATTCGCCTCGGTATGGTTGTCTGTCATGCTCCTTCAACAGCGTTTCCTCGATCGCTGGGATAACCAGAATTCGCAGGCGTCAAGCCAAATCAGGGTGACAGTAAGTTAGGTTTATAGAAGTCGGGAGATCCAACAGAGGAGCATCAAGCGGCCCGTGGCGTACGCCGCTAAATCAAGGGACGTTCTTACGTGCAAGGTACCGGCCGCAGTGGGGAAGAGATGTTGTCGTAAGCGACAGTGGCTTTGTTAAGTACACGAGGTTTCTTCAAGATATCACCAGATTCCTTCTTGCAGGATGAAAAAGGGGGGAAAGACGTGGTGAGCGTGTTTTAGGCTTGCCCATGAGAAGCGGCCGACGACTATGACTTGGTGGCTAAGGTAGACCCTTGCTTGGTTTGACGATGCCGTCTAGGCCGTGCCCTGAATTTCCAGCGGCTGGGGACTAGCTTGCTTTTGGCTGGCTGTGAGGTCATACATGTATTTGCGTACCCTATAGAAGTGACCAAGTGACGAGATGGTGAAAGAAACCATGTTTTCCTTTATATGTCATGAAAATGTTTGTCTTTTGATCAAAGGGCTCTTATACGGCGTTGCAATCCATTTGTACTTCCTCAACAGACAGTATATACCGCAGGCTTGTGGCATCAGATAATCGCCGTCCTGCGTGTGTCTCAGTGCCGTAGGTTGAATGTACAGTAACCACTCATGAGACTGACTTATCGAATGACTTCCATGTAATTTGTATTTTTGGCATCGCTTATAGACCAATCATTTCTTGAGATACAGGCGTTCTCCTACAATGCTAACCGCTTTGCCTCGTACGTCCTCTTAAAGATGGATGTCAATGGATGATATCCACTTCCGTCACAAAACTTTGATGGAGACCTAGACAGAAAAAGAAGTGATCCATGACGGCAAAAGATGCCCGACCTTTCTGTCACCAAAACATTGGCGGGGTGTGACAACATCCCACTCATTCAACCCTCGCACCAAATTCTCTTTTTTCGCAGCTTGAAACCGCGCGCAGTCAGCCAAAATGGCAGCTCAAGTCCCTACTGAAGCTCTCAAGGAGCTCAACGGTAAGTTTATACTTCTTGCTCCGTGGCCGAGTATTGGCGTAGTCTTACACTGTCTGAACAAAAACTGACAAAAGTGCCCCGCAGTGGCCGATGGCTCTCAGCAGCCCGGCGCAAACACGCAATCAAAGACCGACGTTACCGGCGACGATCACGGTGGTGATGACTCGGAAGACGAGGCCGACGGCGCTGCCCCCGCCGAAGGAGGTGCCAAAAAGAAGAAGAAGAGAAAGCCCAAGAAGAAGAAGAAGAACCCTACAAGCCAGAGCGACCCTCCCCGAGTCCAGGTCAGCCAGCTGTTCCCTAACAAGTCCTACCCCCACGGAGAGGAGGTCGAATACAAGGACGAGAACAACTACCGTACCACCGACGAGGAGAAGCGACATCTCGATAACCTCAATGCCGACTTCTTGGCCGATTACCGCGAGGCCGCCGAGATTCATCGTCAGGTGCGCCAGTGGACTCAGAAGAACGTCAAGCCAGGACAGACCTTGACTGAGATTGCTGAGGGCATTGAAGATGGTGTTCGTGCACTCACTGGACACCCAGGGTTGGAGGAGGGTGACAGCATCAAGGGTGGTATGGGCTTCCCTTGTGGTCTCAGTCTTAACCACTGCGCCGCGCACTATACTCCTAATGCCGGTAACAAGATGGTTTTGAAGCAGGATGATGTGATGAAGGTCGACTTTGGTGTTCACGTGAACGGCCGCATTGTGGACTCTGCTTTTACTATGTCTTTTGACAACAAGTACGACAACCTTATCCAGGCTGTCAAGGAGGCCACCAACGCTGGTATCCGCGAGGCAGGCATCGATGCACGCGTCGGAGAGATTGGAGGTATTATCCAAGAGACCATGGAGAGTTTCGAGGTTGAGATTGACGGAACTACGTACCCCGTGAAGAGTATCCGCAACCTCACAGGTCACAACATCCTGCCCTACAGCATTCACGGCACCAAGGCCGTGCCTATCGTCAAGAGTAACGATCAGACCAAGATGGAGGAGGGCGATGTGTTTGCCATTGAAACCTTTGGCAGCACCGGTAACGGATACGTCCGTGACGATATGGAGACATCGCATTATGCTAAGAAGGGAGACGGACAGCACGTTGATCTGCGCTTGAGCTCAGCCAAATCGCTGCTCAACGTTATTAACAAGAACTTTGGTACTCTGCCGTTCTGCCGCCGATACATTGATCGTCTCGGCCAGGACAAGTATCTACTCGGAGTAAGTGTGTGAGCACCCGCGGAAGAACTATAGCTAACAACCTTGCAGCTCAACAGTCTCGTCAACGCTGGTATTGTCGAGGCGTACCCGCCGTTGTGTGATAAGAAGGGCAGTTTCACAGCTCAGAGCGAGCATACCATTTTGATCCGACCGACCGTAAAGGAGGTCATCAGCCGTGGTGATGATTATTAGATAACATCCAGTGGTATTGTGAAGTAAAATAGTGGACTACGAGAAGACACTCTGAAATATGATCATCTTCTTTTACCTACGCGTTTGAGTATTTAGGTAGTTCAAAGTTACAAAAGCATTTGAATGTTGATTCAATGACATGGTATGGTGGTTGACGACATGCCATAAATACGGCATTACACAAGAACATGGAATCCATGTAGAACATCATGCAAACCTGCTTAACCTGTAGGCTTGGATTTGTGATTATGCATTGCTACGTAAATTACGTCGTTGTGACCAATGTCATGGACTGCCCGCCCATTTCAGCGACTACCTACGAAATCGATCGATCTGCGTAGTATGAATCACACAGATGATGCAAGCGACATATAGTTTGTCCCTGCTATTTTGTACCGATTCTTGTACATTCCACAAGCTAAAAAGACCCTGAAACTCATCCTCTCAGCCCGCGTTAATCCCTTCCCGATCTTGCGTAGGTGACAACACAGGCCCAATGCTCGCATTTCGGGCGGGGAAAAACCGGAGAATGATGAAGCTAAGCGTCAGTTACAGGGGACGCACTCGCCACCCAGTGGCAGAGATTCACAGTCATTGGCACACGACCTGAATTCCCACCTCCGACCTCCTCCTGCGGACCGCACCAATCAGAGCACCGCAATATCCCGATGATTTATCGCAATCAAGAAGCTTTGCCTCAGATAGTTAGTAGATTGCCATATCGGGTTAAGCACAAACCTGCGGACACGCTCGGGCCCCTGAGCCGAAGGCCGGCGATAGCGAGCCAGACTCTTCACATGGAATATTTTTATCGAGGAGTCAGTCCCCAATTAAAAAGGCCGCATCCTGTCCATCGCCATCGCTCATCTTTACCCTCACTTCCGTCACCCTTGATCGCCACCGAAGATCTTGCTTTATCCTCATCCTGCGAGATATAAAATAGAGCCGTCTTTCACTTTCGCTTCATCCTTCCATTTTCCACTCACCATAACAAAGACTTTACCCCTTCTTTGATTTCATCAGAAACTTTTATCTACTACACGTGAAAAAAGATTTCTGACTCCACACGCGAGCAACTTTACCACTCTAAACAACCTCCGAAACCATCACGATGAAGGTCTTCAGCAACAGCGTGACCTACAACTATTCCTGGGACGAGGTGTCTACAGCAAACTGGACAAAGTACGGCCCATGGAACAATAAGTCTGAGCATGTCATCGCTGTCGATACCCTCTCCCGAGAAGTCGACCCTGCGACCGGCATCCTGCGCACTGAGCGTCTTATCACATGCAAGCAGACTGTTCCCGACTGGATCAAGACCATCATCGGTGGCACTGGAGACGAGAGCTTCATGTACGAAGCTAGCTACGTCGACCCCGTGAACAAGACCGTCACAATGGTCAGCCAAAACCTGACATGGAGCAACCTCGTCAACGTTCAGGAGGAGTGTGTCTACAAGCCCATGGGTGATCACCAAACCCAGTTCATCCAGAACGCCAACATCACTGCTTTGTGCGGTGGCTGGCAGCGAATCAAGAACAGCATTGAGGATACTATGGTTTCCCGCTTCCGCGAGAACGCAGTCAAGGGCCGCGAAGGCTTCGAGCGCGTCCTCATGATGAGCCGCAAGGCTTTCGCTGAGGAAAAGGCACGTGAGATTCTATGAATGTGTCACGAATCCTCATGCACAAATCACTTTCTTATCTCCGATCCCCACTGCGAGTCTTATCTCTCAAGGGCCTGCACACGACAACTCCTCACTACTCACCGCTACACCATTAACGACGACACGGCATAAACGGGCGCAACAAAAAAGAGGAGACCTTTTGCGATTTTAGAGCATCTATATCTGGTTTAAGGCGTTTAGACGGTTTCAAAAGTTTTGCATAAAAAGACACGACAGGAAAGAGTTTTTTTATTTTTTTATTTCACGGCATCACACGAAAAGATGCTTTGCTTATTTGGAGTACGGACTATACCCCCGGTCTATTAGACAGTCGAGACATGGATATCGAGGCATCGCCCGGATTCATTGCCTAGAACGGGCTTCTTGATAGAGTCACTGATTAGAATACTTAATCACGAAACCTTTCAAACAATAATTTGTGCCTCGTGATGTTCTTTTTTGGCCACAAGCTTGAAGTTAATTCACATATCGATGAACCATTCCTTGTAGTAACATCATCTTAAGACATAATCGCTCCGGCTAAACCCATCCCATACACCATATTCACTCACTTGACCGCTTCTCAACGGCCTTCACCCGGCATTCGCTATTCTTTGTGCCGCAAATATTCTCCCGTTCCCATCCGGCCAACCGCCAGCCGTTCACATCCTCTAGCATTTCCCCGCACCGGCTGGCGCGAGGGGGTGGGTGACTAGGGAAGTTTAAAAAAAAGCTGAGAATGGGATTTCAGAAGTCGATGATTCAGTCTATGTTTAGATTGGGCTTGGGGAAAAGTTTACTTTTTGAGTGGGTGTGTGGCTTGGGAAGAAGAGACTAGACTTTACGGTTAGAAAGGAAATATCTACAGCTGATTATTGAGGTGTCGTACAATTGGAAGAAACTTGCAAATGTCTGATGTGATAAATATCATGAGCTTCAATTTGCATGACGAATTTATGATATGGCTTCATGTAGTGTCATAGAATGTTACATCAAAGCAAACTGGGACAACAAACTTAAAAAAAACATCACTATTGCGCATGAGAAACTGTAAAGCTAGCATTTTCATTCCTGATACAGCAAGTAGATGCCGGTTTATGTTTACATGTCCTTACTTCTGTGATGTCCTTAATTCTGTAACCATCCTTTGACCTGTACCCTCAGGCCCGTTGAAAGTCCTTTGTTAGACCTCAATGTTGGTTGAAGTCTTTTGATTGACTTTGTTGTTGATTCCAATCCACTTGATGTTGTTCCCCTCCCAAAAGGTTGAGCGCCCGTCGACACAAGTGCGCTATGTGGATGTCGACATGTCGATATCCGTCGGCCGTGAGTGAGTTCATTTAGGTGTAGTGACCGAAGATGGGACGGTCATCGTCGTCACTGTCCTCCTCGGCCTCATCGCTGGACTCAGACTCCGATGAGGACTCAATCTCAGACTCATCCTCGGTCTCATCCTTGGACTCATCCTCGGACTCGTCCTCACCCACTTCAGCCTCACTGGACATTCCACCCTGCTCACCACGGGTATCTCCGAGGATTGCCTCAAGCTGCTCACGCAACTCTGCATTTCGATTGCGCTTCTCAGTCTTGCGGCGCCGAATGATGTCCTTGCAGTACTGGCTCAGAACATCGTGGGTATCTCCATAGCGGGGCGTCTCCCATGTCATGGCAGCACGAGCTGCGATGTGCCAAAGCTGAAATGCCTGGTAGTATCGCATGTCGCTTTGATCTTCGTTCTCGAGGATGTCTTCCTTCTCGTCAGAGATACTGTAGAAGGCTTCGACGGTCTGGGCGCAGCGCTTCAGGGAAGAAAGGGGTGCAGCTCCGAGGGCGGTCGCTTTGTAGCCGGGAAGTGTTTTCAGATCCTCTTGGGTAAGCTCCTCGACCATGCTGGTGAAGACCTCGCGCTCCATTCTGGCTCGCTCGACTCGGTCGCGGTGCTCCAGGACGAGCACGTCGGTGACATATACACCCTTCTTGACTTGGTCGTGGTTGAGTATCTTGAAATCCTCGGCATACTAGGCATCGAGAGCATTGTCAAGCTGCTTGCGCAGAAGGCGGACGTGCATGCGGAAGAGAACCGTGTTGCGGACGGTTGTGAGCCAGGTGCTCTGGTCGAAGATGCCAGGGTCATTGCCGGGGATCTCGGGAGAATGGCTGTAGACAAGGTGAAGATCCAAGACACGGCGAAGGATACGAAGAGAAGTCTCACCATACTTGATGACGATGGTCTTGGAGAGTCCATAGAAGTCGATGCTGTCCTGCTTCTGGTAGTCCTCAATCTCAGAAGCGATGGAATCGACGTGGTTCTTGAGGGTCTTGTTGTCAAGGGCATCAGCACCGCTGAGTAGTTCCCAGAGACGGGAGCTTCGACGGATGGGGTGAGGGAGCGTGAGACGGAAGGGCTCAGGGGCAGGCTCCGACTCGAGAGAGTTGATGCTATCACCGGCGGGATCGCACCAAGGCGGGACCACGGTGACGAGCTTGGAGGGAAGCTCGGGAGGCGCCATTGTTGGTTGGTTTGGGGATGAAGTGTTGTGATATCTTGAGGTCAAGTTTGGAAGTAGAGAGGGGGTAAACCTGGCAAAGAAGTGTGCCTGGTTAAGGTTTATGGAATGAGATCGCGGGCGTGACTCGTCCTTTATATAGATGAGTGGCAGTCGACACCGACCAAGGTGAGATATTCGGATCAAACGCTACACTAATAAAGCATACGTTTATGCCAAACGCTGATGTATGGTTATTGAGTCCAGTTCCACTTCGTTGGTATCGTGGGTTGAAGTGTGTTTGATACGAGCGAAATCGGCGGCGTTTGAGGGGCACTCATTCACTAGTAAACAAGCGTGACGACCAATGCAGAGGACATAATAACGTAAAAGGGTATCATTAAAAGTTTGACTATATTCTGCAACAATGGATATCTTTCAACTCGGGTCCATTCCACATATGTCATTTCATACTGGTCTTGTTTGTTTTACCGCAACGTCTTGTGAGACGATAGGCGAATGAGCTGATGACCAGCAGGTGCTAACAAAGTCCCTCGTGACGGATCATGATGAGATTCCAAAGCCAACACGCCTACCTCATCGCCATCGTTCTGCCGGCCATTGCTGGCTCGTAGGTGCAGTCTGTTTGCAAATTGGCTCCATGTGATGCATTAACTCGTGCCATGAGAGTTTAAGAACGCTTGGCTATCCCAAGTTAGGATGCACATTCTCCTCTTGTTCATCTCGTCTCGGTGCTGATAAAGCTGATGATCATCACGGCGCTGGTGGTTGAGGATTGTTGCCAACCGTCTTGTACATATCTCTCAACTCAAACTCATCATACCCACCCTCGGGAATCTCTCCAATCACCCTCGCTGGCTGACCCGCGACGATTGAGAAGCTAGGGATGACCATGCTTGGAGGTACAATAGTGTCATCCAATATCTTGACAAAGTCCTTCAGAATGGCAAACTCGCCAATAACGCACCCCTTACCGATCTGCACGTGGTTTCCCACCGCCGCAGCCTGCACGACGGTTCCCTGGCCGACAAAGACGTGGTCCCCTATGCGCAGCGGCATGTACGTAAATGCGCCCTTGTATATGCGACCCGGCGGACGCAGAAGCACACCGCGCGAGAGGAAGCAGTAGCGGCCTATAGCCACGGCGGTGTTGTTGGCGGGCGCGCTGCCGGACGAGGAGGAGGCTGTACGTGCGAGATCGCCACGGATCATGACTTCGGGCTGGATGACAGTCTTGCCGCCGAGCATGATATTCTGGGTTCCGACGAGGACGGCTTTGCGGGCGACTTTGTTACCTGTATCCTACACAACGGAGGGTTTAGCATGGGAGAAGCAAGAGGGGAAAAGGGGGAAAGGGGGTTTCCTTACGGTCTCGATGTACTCGCCCTTGGGAGCTCGGCGAGACATGATGGGCGGTTGTCGATGCCGGATGACGACCGGCGGCGGAGACGGAAGGAGACGGAGAATGGAGGAGAGTCGGTCGGTGGTGGGTGTTGTTTTTGGGGATCGCTGGGCCGATGTCATGGACGTGTGGGGCCGCCTCTACGCGGGCGCACGGGGGCCTCATTCAGTGACATCGCATTGCATAAGAAAATTTACAGCCTCATATGGTATTATGTCATGCCTTGCACGAGAAGATATTGTTGGTAAGGGAGTGCAGCATCTGCCAAGCTGTTGGCAGCTGGCAAGACCAACTGCAAGGCATAATCAATTCACGAGCCAACTTGGTTGTACAAGAGCGGTAGGGCCAACAGTCAGCGGCCCAACAAGCCTACCAAGCGCTGCCATGACCAACAAGTGGCATAAGCTCGGCAAGCGAGGCGGTAAGCGGGACGATAAGATCAACGCTATAAACATAAACACAAATATAAACATGAACCCCGAAGATAAAAGTAGAAACTTGTTACAAGAATAGAATGTTATTTTCAACAACAAAGTAAGATTCAAGAAAGGAAAAACTTTTACTTTAGGGTAATGCTATGAGATACTCGACATAGAAACCGACTACTGGTACCTTTGGTAGTGTCTGATTACTTGCAGTGTCATATCTGCACATCAAAGTTGGCGGCTGAGCAATCTCACCAGAGTGCCACGAGGACTAGATCCAATCTCTGCACCATGACCCGATATATGCGGAATCATTGCCTCGTCCTGCGCCAACTGCTCAATACGGACGGTCAGTGATACCCTGCCAAGTTAATAGAGCAGACTAAGGACTTGGGGGCTTGGAGAGAATCCTCCCAGCTAAACTGAAAAGAAAAGGGCCAACCTCTTCCCGTCCCCGTGCCGCAAGCCACTGTAACGGTTCCCCAGATGAAGGGGTGTGTGCGGGAGAATGAGCCAACCACGGCTTGAGAAGCGGTTGTGAGCGCGTAATTTCCCCCTTCCAGATCTGTCTTTTCTCTTTTGTTCCTTTCTGTTTTCTTTCCTTCAGTTCATCATTCACAGACCGATTGCATCAAATCTACAATTAATCTCGCTCAAGATGCCACGATAAAGAAAACTCATGCGGTGGAAATGAATTATACGTGACTTCGGCTGCATCCTGCAGTAGCGTTGACTTGGGTAGACTAGACGGGAGCTGAAACTGCCAGGGCATGGAATGTTTGAGATAAATTACAGATCTTTTTTTCCTCTCTGCGTGCCTTTTTGTCTGCTCTTCAGGTGAGAGACTATTAGAAACATGCAGCTTTGAAACCCCCCTGCCCTTGACTATTCCATATTATCGATCGTGTTTGCTCTCCCCTGCCTTGCTTCTATGTACAATCCCTGCGCGGTAACATCGTGGCCATGTTTTTTATTGACTACGTACGGTAACTAAGAACTTGGCGGGCGTGAATCGGATCCTTTGAAGCCGAGATTGATACTACGCCTGTTACAAGTTTGGCATGATGGTGGTGAGTTGAGTTTCACAGCCTTGAGTCTTTGACTTTCCAAGAAGGTCCTTGACCGGATGGGAACATGACGGCGAGTCTAGACGCTTGCTCGATTAACCCGCTGATTTAGGCAATTCCTTCTCAACACCCTTTTGAAGTTTGTTGTTCTTGGGGGGGAGGAGAGGGGATACGGCAATGTCAAGCCGAAATACCAGGCTTTGCTTTCCGCCTCAAAAATTAGAAGAAAAGAATAGAAAAGATAAATCACTCGGCGCTAGGGTCGCCTCTCAATGCGGCCATCGGGTCCACGAGGCTTTTCCATTTCCTCTGTCTCTGTCTCTGTGTCTCTCTCTCTCTCGGCAAGCCAAGAGAATAAGTGCTCTACTCCACTTACAAGGATCAACGGCCTCGCCTCCGCCCGCGTTTCGAGGCCCTAGTCCCTGTTTGCTCTTTTCGTCTGACTCTGGGAGGTGCAAGGGAAAGGGAAAGAGAAACAGAAACAGAAACAGAGGAGAAACGAACCGGTCGTGTTTTTGTTGGGTTTCGTTTGTATTAGAATCTGCCTTGGTAGGGCGCAGTAGTTTTGTGTTAGTTGTCGTGTTTGATCTAAACTCTAGTTTCTACCGAGTATATAAAACTTACTGTATATCCTCTTTAACCACAACCACCAAGTTCAAACAATTCAATCTCTCTCTCTCTCGCTCTCACTCATTGTCACTTCCATTCTTGATTAAATTACTACACTATTTCTATCCCCGCTTTCCTGCACAACTACACCCTCCCCCCCTTTGCGCCACTACTACACCACACCACACAAAATATAAGCGCCCAGGTGGAAACGCCCCGTCCACTAACACCCCTTGCCCGTTGCGTTTATTATTAGCATTGCCGCCCTTGTACTCGTTGTTGCCGCCGACTGTATAACAAGCTCGCGCTCTTCCTGTCTTTTCTGCTGTCTCCCCAGCTTTACTGTTGGTGATATAGACACGATCGACACCATCTTTCGCCTCCTTAAACGCACTATCATAGTCCGGCGTCTCAGAAAGTTGCATTCAGTCATCTCATCTCATCTCATCTCATCCCATCTCACCACCTTCGACATGCTCGCCAACTCCCTTCTCGTCCTCGCCTCAGCTGCATTGGCTCTGGCTTCGCCTGTTGAGATCTTTACTCGAGGTTCCAGCTGCAAGCCTGGAAAGCCTGTTCCTGTCCTTCCTGTCAACGGTGGTGGTAAGTTTCAACCCAGCCTTGGTCTTATACGAAGCCTTCAGTTTCACTAACACAACTTATAGCCCTTGAACTCGCTAGCCCTCCCCAAGGAGTGACTCTCAAGCACATTGCCCTTGGTTACGGTATCCAGAACTACAGCTGTGCCGACGCTGGTGCATCTCCTGTGGCCACTGGGGCTTTGGCTGTTCTCTACGACGTTACCCATCTCTACCCCGGCCAAAGCCGTTCATCTCTGAGCGCAGACAAATGGGCATCCCTCACTAAGGATGTCGGCAATTCTGGCAAAATCCCCCTGAACCTCAATGAGAACGGAGTCGGTGCATCTCTCACCAATCCCTTCCCCAAGAAGCAATCTCTCCGAGTCGACAGCATCAACAGCAAAGTTCCCTACCTTGGCCACCACTTCTTCAACGCTGCTGGCGTCCCTACCTTTGACCTCGACAAGGATCACCAACTCCTCATCGCCAAGAAGATTGACGGCATCAAGGCTCCCGCTTCCGCTCCCGCTGGGCCTGACGGCACTGGCGCCGTTGACTGGCTCTACCTCGGAGATGCTGGTGGCAGCAAGGGTGTCAGCTACGTCTATCGTGTCTTGACTGCTGGTGGTGTTTCTCACGGCTGCAAGGCCAAGGGCACCGACAGTACCTCCTACGCTACTCTCTACTGGTTCTACGGTTAACCCAAACCAAGCCAAACCAGTCACGTCCGACTTCTGATCACTTTTTTCTTTCTTTCTTTCTTTCTTTCTTTCTTTCTTTCTTTCTTTCTTTCTCTTCTTAATTATATATTTTCCTTTTCACGATAGAACGGCGGTTTATCGGAGTTTATAAAAAGGTCACAATCGCTTTACATATGGATACTTACGTTTCACAACGATCGTTTATTGATACAAGAACTCTGGCTGGTCTTTGGAACAGATACCACGGGTTGTCATTGGCATGGACATTCAAGGGAATGACTATTTGGCGTTTTGAATTCTTTTTTTGACGGGATGAATGGTTTGGATGGGCGCATTATTGATAGTCATGGAAGAGACGGAATAAGTAGCTAGCCATTACTGAATGGAAACCTGAAACGTATTACTGGCACACGTCGTGAACAGGAATTATGCTCTGTTTGAACAGTGACATTGGGACTATATACTATCCCCATGTGTGATATTTCCAAACTGGTACTTCACTCATGCTTCTCCCTTTCCTATCTCGTGCTCATCGTGCTCCAGACTCTGCCTCTCAGAAGCCGTGACCACGTTGTTCATATACATGTGAGTCTTCCACGTCAAAGCCGCACACCAAATGATCATGGCAGCGCTACAAGCAACCATTGCCCACATTCCCCGCTGAAAACACAAATTAGTATCTCGCCGTTGGCACAAGATGATGGAAACTTACAATAAACCACGGCGCCATGGAAGCTCCGTAGAAAACTATACTCCACCAGGCGTTGATGACGTTACTGCCCGTGTTCATTCCGGCAAGCACTATACCGCGGAACATGGCGGGCTCGTGCCGCATTACATCGTTGCACCAGGCAAAGAAGGTAGCCTGGCACGCGTAGACAGATCCGGCCCAGTAGTAAGCTGCAAAAACAATCGTAGTCGACGCTGCGTTGGTCGGGTCCTTGGAAGCAACCAATACCATGATAGACGTCGCAATGCCTGTTATGCCGATAAAGTAGCCAACAAGATATCGCTTGCCACCCAAAAAGTCTGTCAATGTTGCCCAGAACAGCGTAGATACAATGCCCACTGCTGGTACGCCGCTTGGATAGTTGTTCATCTGCGATACGGTGTATTTGTTGGTAGGGTGCTTTTGCAGGAAGAGGGCGAAGAGAGCATTGGTGCTGAAAGACTCGGTCTCGCCAGCAATGATCCAGAGAATGACAAACCCCCACCCAAACCATGATGTGAGGACCATCTTGCCATACCGAAATGTGAGTCGAGGTCTCTCTTCAGGGGGAGGAACGCGGGAGATTGCGAGAGCTCGTTCTTCCTCGGAGAGATAAAATGCCGTGGTTGTGTGCGGTGTATCCGGGAACAAGAAGAAGCCGTAGATGGCAATAGGGATAGTGATCAGACCGTCAACAATAAACAGCCAACGCCAGCCACTCAATCCACTCTTGCCATGCATACTCGAATGGATACCTGTCTGAATAAACCCTCCTATCATAGTTCCCGCCAGACCAGAAGCTGTGAAGAGGCCGCTTCTCTTGCCAAGCTCTTTTTCAGTATACCAAGAACCGAGAATGTAGTGGGTGCCGACAAAGGTAGACGCCTCGCAGATGCCCTGGAAGAAGCGGATTGCCATGATGGACTGTGGGTTCTTGACCGAGGCGGTCACCATGGTGAGAGCTCCCCAGCAGAGCATGAGTGTAGGGAACCATATTCTAGGCTTGACATATTGGAGGGCGAGATTCGAGGGGACCTGGCCTATAACGTAACTGTGTATTGTGTTAGAATGATATTTCAAGAAGTGGACGATAGCTTACCCAACAGTAAAACAGGTCATGATCTGATTCAATTGATTTCCTTGGAAACCAAGGTCATCCCTCATGCCGGAGACATATGCATTATTAATGTTATTCCTATCAAGCTGTTCAAAAGTTAGAATTGACAGTGTCGGTATTGATATGCGCACTTACATAATTGGTAAAGTAACTCAAACAACAAAACGTCAAGATGAAAAAGTCAATCTTTTGAACCAGACGTCTCTCGCCTGGCTTATAGTCCACATGCAGATACGCTTTCACCTTTGACAACATTTTGACGTTGTAAAGATACTATCTCCAGGTTCTGAAAGTGGCGGTGCAATGACGATGAGTACGAGTAGAAGAGATGTCTTGAGGGAGAAGCGCTACCTAGTACTTATACGCGCCTGCAGTGAAGATCTTTGCAGTGCAGGGTCTCACTTAGATAACCACCAATTAATTTTACTGGGAGGTGTTCTACTGCTACTTTGTCAATTCTCAGCCAAGCACTCTTCTTACCAACCTTGCAAATAATGTCCAACTTGATCAATCAGTTTATCGGGCGATAATAAAGCTAATTGCTTTCGGTAGTTTTTTTTTTTATTACTTTTACCGACCGAGACAAGCGGGGGCACGCTCCAACTCGGAACCCACAGCTCGATTGCATTCCGCAGTTTGATGGGTTGGTTTTACCTTTCAGGGAAACGCATCCATCGGATCTTGCAGATAACAACCTCGTTGGGCGTGTCATTTCCATTTTATTCTGGGGATACTTCAAGGGTGTTATCAAGATGTTGCAAGGATCTCACTGAAAAACTGATAACTGATAGGTCAAGCCACTGCAGCCAAGTCTTGTTTGCTTCTTGTTCTGAGCATACATTGATATCCAATACTGAATTCACTCTCTGCCCAGGTTGAGTAATGCCCGGTATTCGGAGTATTTGATAGCTAATTGCCGGCGTCATACTCCCGATACTCGGCTGTAACCCTGGAGTCTACCTCGAGTGAGGGGTGAATGAACGATTGATTGATAGATAAACAATACAACCCAGAATCTTCGGAGACAAAAGTATACAGCGAAGGCAGTTGACTCCTTGTTCTTGTCGCGATAAGCGTATGTATGCGTGTCGATAATCCCCTTGTAGTGCACGCATTCTGTCCATGATATCCCAAACGGGCAAGACATCTTTTAGACTGTGGTTCCCAAGTTACGACATAGACTATTCTAAACTAGATTTAAGCAACCTTCCACCCTTTTCCAACTCAGCAATCGTCTTATTCGTGAAGCAACATACACAAAAACATCATGACACTCACTACCACTACCACCCAGGCGGCAAAGCTTGATACCACTCCTTCATGGAAGGACATCAGCGACAAGAAGATCGAAGCCCTAAACTCTTCTATCCCCGACGAATGGCGTGTTCCAGATAATCTCCTGCCCCCAAAAGACCAGGCCGATGTCACCAAATGGCCAGAGACTTCAGGCTGGTTCACTCAAGATGAACTCACCATTACATCTCTAACTGCCGCCGAGCTTGTGGAGAAACTTGCTTCTGGGAGCATCAAGTCGGAGGATGTCACCAAGGCATTCTGCAAGAGGGCCTGTGCTGCCCAACAACTTGTAATTGCCCATCTTTGACAAGTTGATATCGTTCTAACTCTGTATAGACAAACTGTCTCTCAGAGACTTGCTTTGACCGCGCTCTTCAAACAGCTCGTCACTTGGACGCCCACTTCGCAACGACAGGAACACCCATAGGCCCGCTCCACGGCCTCCCCATTTCTCTAAAAGATAACTTCAATCTCAAAGGTCTTGATTCAACTGTTGGCTTCACATCTCATGTCGGCGATCCTGCCGCGTCTGATTCAGCCCTGGCAACTCTGCTTCAAAACGCTGGTGCTGTCTTCTACGTAAAGACAAATGTGCCTACAGCTATGATGATCGCAGAGTCTGTAAACAACACCTTTGGACGTACTGTGAATCCTATGAATAGGAATACCACCAGTGGCGGGAGCTCTGGCGGCGAGTCCGCGCTTGTAGCTTTCAAGGGAAGTCCCTTGGGTGTAGGATCTGATATCGGTATGTTCACTCTCTATGCTTTCGAGAAGATCAACTAACATGAATATTAGGAGGCTCACTGCGCATTCCTGCTGCTTGCACGGGTCTCTTCACAATCCGACCCTCGTCAGGTCGATTCCCCGTCCGCAACACCCGATCTGGAATGCCAGGCCAAGAAGCAGTAGCATCTGTCAATGGCCCTTTAGCCAAAACCCTACAAGACATCCAACTATACAGCAAAGCCGTCATAGACGCACAGCCCTGGCTTCTCGACCCGAAATGTCTTCCTATCCCATGGCGGCCAGCCCAGCTCCCCACGAAGTTGAAGATAGCATTCATGTGGCACGACGGCATGGTCCAGCCAACACCCCCCGTCGCTCGAGCCCTCAAGATCGCGAGAGAGAAGCTGGGGAAAGCCGGACATACTATTCTCGAGTGGGATCCAGTTGACCAGAAAGAGGGCGCTGATCTCCTGGAGCGTATGTTCCTCGCAGATGGAGGACAGACTATACGTAAGGAACTTGAACGCACTGACGAGCCATGGAGACCTGAAATGGAAGGCTATCGAGCTGCACGAGATCTGAGCACATCTGAAATGTGGAGGCTTCATCTTGAGCGAACGGCTTTTCAGAACCGTTATCTAGACCGTTGGAACAAGGCAGGCATTGATGCCATCATATGCCCTACTACCCCTTACAGCACATTGAAGCATGGGACTTTCAGACACGGTAAGTCTCTAGCCTTCTAGACAGCTTCATAGACTAATGACATACAGTTGCTTATACCGGCGTCTTCAACGTCGTCGACTACTCGGCTGTTTCCTTCCCAACAGGAATCAACGTTGATAAGGATCTTGACAAGCTTGAGTCTTCTTACCAATCGCTGAGTCCGTTGTGCAAGTCTGTCAATGAAGACTGTGAGTAATTCCATTTGCCCATAAAAAGACACTCACCAACAGTATACAGACGACGTAGAGTTAGTTCATGGGCTGCCAGTTAGTCTCCAGATCGTTGCTCGTAGGTTGGAAGAAGAGAAAGTCCTTGCCATGGCTAAACTTGTACATGAGACCCTGGCGTAAAGGGCATGATTATGGAAGCAAATAGCCACCTATATACGTCACCTATGGTCACTGGGCCGATTCCTAGCATAAGCCTATAATATAACAGATAAAAAAAAAAATATAATATTGATCTCGTTTCTCGTTTGGAAAAACAAATGATGAAAAATGAAGACGAGAACACGCTTCCTCTATCCTCGCCACGCATATACGGGCATGCCCCTTCAGCTTTCTACAGCCGGAACCTTCTTTCTGATCCTTCTCATTTCGGGCATTGGACCCTTAAAACTATCCAAGACCATTTCCTATTTCGTTTCAAGTGTCCTCTGGATCTGAGCTGGAAACCGTGCCTCCTTTAACCCTCAGCACAATTTCTTCGACTTTTATCACTTTTGTGCCCGCTTCCTCATCTCCTGGAAGCATCCAGACCTCCTTGCAGATCCTGCTCGAGTCCTGTGTTTCCATGACCAGCATACTCTTGTGGTCGGGGATCCTCAGCAGTCCATTGGCTGTTGCCCTGGGGTAGAGGGACAGGGACATTCTGCTGATTTTGAAGACCGCCAGCGCCACCTTGGTTGGGAACCGTACGGACACTGTGTCGGAATCGCGACACCTCATCGAGAATCATACCTCGCATCTGCCCAACATCCTCAACAACTTCAAAGTCGAAGTTGAATGTAGTAGGGCAGTCGGGTTCGTCTGAGGCGTCGTGCCAGATCTGAAGGTAGGGGTGCTCAAGAGCCTGCTCTACACTGATACGGGATGACGGGTCGAATGCGAGCATCTTGTCGAGAAGATCGAGGGCGTCAGGGTTGGCTTGAGGGAACAGGCTAGGGAACGGCTTCTTGGGCATGAAAGGCAGGTTGCGAACGTATTCCTGGGCACGGGGTGAACCAATACGAGAGAGTGTCTCCTCGTTGGGAGTTCCAAGAATGTGTAGGATCTGGTTCAGCTGGTCGACGTAGTCACGACCCTTGAAGAAAGGTCGGCCGCCCAGCAGCTCAGCGAGGATGCAGCCAACAGACCAAACATCAACTATATCGAGTCAGTAGGGCACCTAGATTTACAGTCCTCCGGATCACACATACTCGCTTTGGTGTAGCTCTGGAAGCTCAACATGATCTCGGGAGCGCGGTACCATCGAGTAGCGACATACTCAGTCATGTATCCCGCATTCTCGTCGGGATCAACTGAGAAACCTCGGGCAAGACCGAAATCGCAAATCTTGAGCTCGCAGTCGGCGTTGACGAGCAGGTTTCCGGGCTTAAGATCGCGATGCAGAACGTTGGCGGAGTGGATGTACTTAAGACCGCAGAGGATCTGGTAGATGAAGGACTGGAAGTGGGCATCGGTGAGAGGCTGGCCAGAACGAATGATGGCAGCCAAGTCACACTCCATCAGCTCTACACATCGTCAGCTTGTTGTTTTGTTCTTTCGGGAGTCGCTACTGACCCTCGTACAGGTACGTTTCGTTGAAGTTATCAGGTCGAGGAATGTCCATGTCGTACAAGCATGTGATCTATTGTGAGCATATTAGCATACGCGTACTTGCTTGGCTATGGCTGCGCCGAGGCAATTCTTACGTTGCGGTGGCCGCGGAAGTGCTGGAGCAGCTTGATCTCGCGCAAAGCGCGCTTGGCGAGAATCTTCTTGCTAAAGACATTGGTAACCTTCTTGATGGCGACGCCCTCGTTGGTTTGGTTGTTCACGGCAGCACTGAGGCGGGGTTATCGTCAGCATATGCGGCGGGGTAGAGGACAGGAAAACAGCTTGAGTCTCCAAGAGTCGCTTGCACACGACAAGACAAGAGGGGTACCGCAAGTGATAGGATCGCACTCACCAGACAATACCGTAGGCTCCCTGCCCAAGCTCCTTGGTAACCGTGTAGCGCTCGTCGACAACAAAGTCTTGGTTAAAGACCTTGAAGACCTTCCGTCCTTGGAGGTCACCCATGGTGTATGTGCGGGGGCTGATAGAAGCTTCGAATGCGACAAGGTTTGCTGAAGAGGAAGCGACAGTTGGCTTATGTCGCCGGGAGAATAAGTTTATAGGTGAAGGTATCGAAGATAAATAATGGAATACAGTGAGAGAACAAAGACGAAGGTCTTTTGCGATATATGTACCCAATAAGTTTGCTGGTTGGTTGGGTTGGACCTAGAACGAGGGGGGAAGACCCAGAGCTCTCCCCCGTCAGCTGCTAAGCCCGGCTTGGGCCATCTCTAGACTGTTACTGGATTGGCTAAAATCGGTCCAGGGTTCTCTTCAGCAGGGGCTCCAGGGCTGTTAGAACCGATCCATAGTGGCCCGAAGCCGCTAAGCAACTGGAACCTACACAAATGGAACCCGCCAGCCAAGTGATAGAGGCGGAGTGATAGCAGCGGACTTGCTCGTTTTGAGGCCCCACAATGGCTGCAGCCAATGGAATGGACAATCAGGCTCTTGACTGGATAGCCGCGCGACAACGACCCTGGTTTATGCTGCAACGGCTCGAATTCATCTTGTGTAAAAAGGGGAAATTCCTCGTATCCAACGTTTAGAGGATACAAAATCAAATTTGATGATTTCAAGAGTACGCCTCTTTTACGGCATATACTTTTACATCGTGGGTAGTCCCGTCTTGTGCCACATGGGGGCTGAGTATCAAACATGTCAGCAATCTTACCCGGTATCTACCTCTCCAATGCCATAATTATTGCCAACTGTCCAATTGTAATCTCTGAGCTCGGCATCACCGATGCATCACGTCAGAGTCAATTGCAACTAGCTTTCGAATACAGACAGGTGTAATTGGATGATGCCTCCCTTCACCAGGTTCAAACCACCCGCTAGGCTCAGGCCGCTACATCGTCAGCCCTGGAAGCATAGGGCTGAAGCTTGACAAGTGGGACTGGACTCAATCAGAGTCTGACGAAACGATAGTGTTGGTTACTGACCTGGTTGTGTCGGGGAACCAAGCCACCGGGTTCTGAGACAACATCTTGGGGTCGACGTCGAATAAAGTCTCACTTATCTGTACAGTAGCTTTGATAGCATCGTGATGCGGGGAGACACTCAGCCAATCGTCAGCTTTGTTAAAATGTCAATATTCTAATCTAATATTACCTGGTCCTTTTGATATAGAACCTGGTTCCCTTCCTTGATCCTCCGTATGTACATGTCCAGGCATCGGGTATTTATATCCAAATCCGTCCAAGCTCCAACTCGTCCATCTCGGCTGTGTGTTAATCCTCATTTACTTTTCCTCCTCTCCAAAAACCTCCTTTAAGAAATTCTGGGAAAATCGTGTGCACTGCTCGTACGCCTTTGAGAAGCCATCGTTTCCGCCGTAATACGGATCGTTGACTATTTCGGGTCGCTTTGTGCCGCTGAACTCTCCAAATAGCATCACCTTGGCAGTAGAGTCCGGGTTATTCTTTTGTAATCGGTGGAGATCTGAGAGGTTCGACCGGTCCATGGCGAAGATGTAGTCAAAGTTGGTGAAATCGCTTGGGTGGAACTAGAAGACGCAGAACATGGTGTCAGTAAGCATATAGTGCCAGGGGAGATAGAACGTACACGCCGCGCGAGATGGTCGTATTCATTTATACCATTGGCCTCGAGGGTAGCCATGGTTCTCTCATCTGGGGGTTCGCCGCTATGGTATGCAGCTGCAAAAAAAGAAGAATCAGTCCTTGTTCTATTCAGACCATTACAAAAAATAAAGAAATCCATACCTGTACCGCAAGAGTCGATGCGCGCGATCTTGTCTTTGAGGTTCGGCTGCTTGGCGAGATTCTGGAAGATGCCCTCAGCCATGGGCGAGCGGCAAATGTTGCCGAGACACACAAATAGAACAGAGATTTGGTCAGGCATGTTTGCGGCGGACGGTTTGAAACGAAACAATGTTTTGCAACGAGTCACTTATTAAATAAGGAGGAAAATAAATCGTCGCCTAGGTCGGCAGCAAGTGACGAAAGACGGAGTGATGCGCATAATTGCCCCGCCATTTCGCTTCCAGGCTTTGGAGTGGGTACCTAGCTGGAGGTGATTTAGAGGGGCATCCAAGCACAGTGAGGACGCCATGACCTTTCATGACTCGCAATTAGCTGACACGAGGAATCTCTATGATCGTCGACAATATTCTGCCGTGATATAGACCAGCTCCCTATAACAAACTCGACTTTTATCATAGCGTACTGGTCGTCATGACTCGGCATTGCACTCACTACCCCTTCATGGCAACACGTGCTCTCGCGCTCAGCCGGCGTTGAAGGCCCCTGTTGACGTGGCTGTCCAGACGCGCTCTGACTGTCGAGAATGTGCAACCATTGTCACTTAGACCAAGCCACCGGAGTAAAGTCTGCCCACGGCTTACGGTGTGATATGAGATAAATGAGCGTGAATGAGCTTGAACGAGCGTGAAGAAACATGGTCTCGAGTAAATGGCGTCGAGAACGAACTACAAAAGGGGCATCGGTATCCCTATATCCTCAAGTCGAACTCACAATCACTCACACATTAAGCAACTCCATAGTCTTTCAGTAACCATTAACAGGAATTCACCATGTCTGACTGGAAGCCCCCGGCTTTTGGAACTCCTGTCTGGATGAGCATACCCGCAACAAATGTCATCCGCGGTAGGTCCTCAGCATTCACCATGTCTTTCTCTTTACTAACATGACCATGCAGCTTCAGACTTTTACAAAGCCGTCTTCAATTTCACCTTCAAGGACGCTTCTCATAAGCATCCCGAAGATGAGCTGAGAATGTTCGACTTCAACCCAAGTCTGGGCTTGACAGGCGGTATCCAAAAGGCCCCTGATCACACTGGGCATTTCGCTCCAGGAAAGGGCGGAATCTGCATTTACTGGTTCGTCGAGGATGTCGACGCTATTGGTCCTATCGTTGAGAAGGCCGGTGGGAAAATGCTGAGTGAAAAGGAGAAGGAGGGCGAGTCTGGATTGTATCGCTTCTTTGAAGATACTGAAGGATCTGTTGGTGCTGCGTATCAGATGGTTTGAATAGTTAGCTATTTTGGCGCCCCGACTGTGAACTTTTTTGGCGATAAAACTGAACTATTTCCTGTCCTACTCTTGAGTTTGGGCGGCCAAGTGAAGTTTGATTAGTCTATGTAGAGTGCTGGACTGATAACACTATTGCCTCCGAAACCTCCAACGCACTCACCATCATGCCTATGTTATCAGCCGTGCCACCTCGTAGCATGTCGTCTTGATGGACTAGGTGCTATATCGAAATCCCTTGTCCTCTATGTCTGTAAGATCCGAGTTTCCAGACACCCCGATCTGCGCATGGCTTCTTTTGTCAACCCAAGTTTCAGTACTATACTCCACACGCCCCTCAGCTGTCTTGCGGTCACGGATGTTGTTCTCTCTCCGAGCAACTTTCTGGTAAACGCAAAGTACCAGCATCAGAGCAAGCCAGCAGAGGATACTGAGTAAAGATCCCATTGTGTATCGCGGGGCTTCCTTTTCAAGCCACACCTGTGGACCTGCGATGGATCCTACACAAAAAGCAACGAAGAATATCGCACTTGTAATGCTTTTTTTCGTGTTTCCTTTGACATTGCTCGCCAAGAGAGCTGCACATGAGCAGAAGGGCGTGGAATTGCAGCCTGCTAGCCAAGTCGAAACCACGATACCCCAGGAAGGATCGCCGTTGACAACAGCTGGAAGTGACATGAATAAAGTAGAACCAATCAAGGGTAGTAATATGAAAATATAGGCGGTAAGAATTCGAGTTCCAGCGAAGTGATGGGGGATTAGGGCAGAAATCCAGACGGTGATAAAGTTGAGAGCTCCGGCAGGAAGGCTGACGAGCATGGCACGAAACTTGGAGAAACCAAATCCAGTAACGACTATAGAAGAATACTAATGAGATGATGTTAGCTTGATGTGGTAACACTGGACGAGAACGTCGGCAAGCTACCTTCTGGATAGGGGTGGTCAAGCCGATGAGCAAAGCCATCATACCACACAACCATGTCAGAGGCGACTTTAATGCTTCAACCATCTGCCTTGTGTCAAAGTTTGCTTTGTCACGCGTAGCCCGATCAACAGCCAGTCTTGCCGTCGCAATCTCTCTTTCTCGCTCAGTCAAGAACCAAGCTGTCGTAGTATGCACAGGCATCAGCAACACGAAGGCAATGCCACATATCACGGTGAGTACACCGCATAGTACAAATATGACTCTCCAACTCGATATTCCGAGATCAGCACCGCCAATAGCATACATCAGTAAGCTACCAGCAATCTGACTGACACCATTCATGGAAATCCATGTAGCTACACGCATGGGATGCTCGCGACGACGGTACCAGTTGGACGTGATAACGACAAAGGCGGGCGATACGGCAGCTTCAGTAAAGCCTAGGAAGAAATGAGTGACAGCGAGTTGCAGGAAGTTCTTTGACAACCCGATACATATCTCCATGATGCCCCAGACGACAATTGTGATGCCAACGAAGAGAGTGACATGGAAGCGACTGAGGATATAAGCCGCTGGAGGCTCTGATATCAGCTGTCCGAAGAAGAACAGAGACACTACACATGAAAAGTCTTCTCCTGAAAGGCCCAAGTCTTTTCTGAGCCCGAATACAGCAGCATAGCTGATAGACCCTTTGTCAAGGTCTATTTGGAATAAGTTAATGAACGGGACCTTAACATATTGTAGGTTGATAGTGGAACCTACATTGGAAAAAGTACACAATCGCCATCAGCGGCATAATGAAACGGTCTAACTTCTTCACCAACCTCCTCTCCTCGTCAGGGTCGATCTCGTCGTAAACAGCAACTTCATTTTGCCGACTGTCCGGTTTCTCGTATCGTGGTATGCCCGCGTCAGAAGTGCTGTACTCAGGAACGTTTTCTGTTGAAGACATGTTGGACCTTCTAGTATGCTAGGCAAGAAGTATGTTCAATAAGTGATGTTTAGCTGGTAGGTACTTGCCAGAAGACGGCGTTTTGAGCAGCACTAAAGGAGTGAATGACTGCGCAGATGAGGTTGTATGGCGGATATAGTTGATAGACAATTATGCTGCGCGCAGCGCAGACGTTGTATGAGTAAAGCAACACTGCGCAAGACTGGAGGTTTTGGATGTTGCATTATTGGGGAGTTCTTCAACTTTTTAAGCCAGGAGCCAGGCAGGCAGAGCTTGATCCTATCTGGCATGCTCAAGTCCTGGAAAGAACTGCCCTGGTAGCCCCAGGTCTTTTCAGCAGCACCGCCAAGATGTGTGTAGAAAGGGGCCCAGATGATCATTTCCCTTATATAGGGATGTTCCTTCGGTAACTCTGTTGTCGTCAAAGAGTTTGGCCAGGTTGAGCTACCTATATAAACAAGTGTGCTATGGTCGTGAGAGCTTAAACACAGGAGACAGGTGTGCTGAGTCCGTATGTATCTTTCACATGCACGTAAATGAATGCCAAACTGATGATTTGATCTTTAACTTCGTGTTTCCATTCAGATTTTTCATACTCAATACAAGAGAGGGGATGCCACATTTGGTAGAGACGTCGTGCCGCTGCACATTCTTCCACCCCCTCATCAACTGGCCGAACCCAGTACCGGCTCGCTTCCCTCAAGCCCCCAATTTTTCGTGATTCCACCTCAAATACCCCTTCCCAGGAAATAAGACACATTGCGCCATGCTCAGGTAAAAAGCAATAGTAGTACAGTAGAGCACGTAGGGCTCAATCGACAAGAGCGATCTGGTAATCGTTTTCAGATATTCCCTCCCGTGATCTTGTTGCCCGAAGGTCGTTGTCGTTCGTTGTTACAGTTGAATTGTATCAAAGTCAGGTCAGACGATTTGGTGCTGACGTTCTCTCCTTATCGTCTCAAGAACACCCATGACGCCGTTGTTGCGCAAGCGTTCGAGAACGAGTTTCATTCCATCGCGGCTTTTTCCCATCTGATCCTGAGTTTTGGTAGAGGCAATACTTTCGATACTGCGTTGAATACCCTTGGTGCCCCATCCTCCAATCAAACCGTTCTTGAACCAGCCATCTTCTTGAGCCTGTCCCAGCTTGCCCCTAATCTTGTCTCCAATTCTTGATCGGAACTGAACCATGGTTGTTACAGCAGTCTCGTTGGGCTTCTGTGCAACACCCTCAATAGGAACATTAAACTCCTGCTTCTCAATGACGGAGAGAACACCCGTAAAGTTGAGATTTCGGCTTTCGGTCTTCATCCAGCCCTCCTTAATATCGACAACACTCGTTTCTAGGATGTAAGAAGCCTTGTCGCCGGATCCGCCACCAGTGACACTGACGGGAAGCAGCTTGAAGACGGCACCGGGCATGCGACTCTTCTTTAGGTGGATGCGGGTGGTGTGAAGTCGGCTGGTCTTTGGGTCGACATAGTTTTCAATAGTATCGGTGCTCAGAACGTGGGCGGCGAAGGGATTGAGTTGAGGAGACGAGTATCGAAGGAAGTAGGCGAGAGTGACGGTAGGGAAGGGATGAGAGTAAGTGTGGTTTGTCGTATGAGTAAGAACCATTGTCGCGGCTTCGAGCAGATGTCGCTCGTCTGGGGAAAAAAGGATCGAGAATAAACCACCACGAAAACGAGTCCAATTATACGATTGGCGTTTGTTACGACCTTTCAATTATGGTAACTTCGGAGTGGGATCGTGTAGCCTCCAAATTCTAAGACCAGTTCCAAACCCAACGAGCCGTAGACTCTGCTATAATCCTCGATCAAGTTGATCGTTGGAGGTTGGTGGTTGCGGAAAATTGAGCCGGCGCCTCGGCTTAAGACCAGCACTTTCCTATCTCCGGGGGCGGAGCCGGGAACGAAGCGATAAGAGTAAGACGGAAGCAGTAGCGCAGCGTGGCTAGCAGCTATGTCGGGCCGCGAGAGAAATCAGACAGGGAAGAATAGTAGTGATACAAGAAGGGAATGATATGTTATGAAATAAGGCGATGATGGAGTGATCAAGTTGGAGCTCTCACGACCTCGACAAGCAAAGCAGAGCAAGTGCACGAACCTGTCTCTCTTCTCTCCACTGTAAAAGAAAGAAGAGGAAGGAAGTGGAGGCAAGAAAAGAGGAGCAATCGGCTGATCGATGTGCAGTGCTTGTGGATCTAGCCAATAGCGAGCTACCTGATCACCAAACTTTGGCCGACTCAATACTTTCCGATTGGGCAAAGGTGAGGGGTTGTTACGTCTGGGGATAACTGTGGCGATTGACACGTGAGGATGTATCACAGCGTCATCAACCGCTGCAACACCAAAAGTTGGTGAGATGACGACAGAGTCTGAGCTCACGATACCACTCTGTAAGAGGGTAGTAAAGAAAAGGGAAATGGAAGACATCATAATTTCACAAGTCTGCATATCACGATAGTCATAATTTTACCACAACTTGCTGAGATTACAACGAACTTGCATACGTTACTGCATGACCGACTTTTGACGTAGAATTTTTATTCGTTCCACTAATTGGGACTATTTCCATTTAAATCAATTACGTCTGTTGTAAATGGTGTCTTGCGTAAATTGTTCTACTTGATTATGAACTCCTGGTTCCATCCGTCTATGCCAAGCCTCTTGTAAAAGGTATTCCAGAACTCCTCGCATTCGTTTTCCATGATTCCCATTATAATCTCACATAAAAATGAAACCAGTTTTAAGTGAGGAACTCATCTCGGGCCCAGTGGTTTAGAATTACCCAGCCATCTGCGAAACTCTCCTTGTCCATACGCACCACAATAGCCGCGTGACTGTGTCGATGCTTCTGGATATGGACGGGATACTTGCGCCAACCAGTCGCATCCAGGTTCTCAATCATTTCAAATTGATCAGGAGTCAGCGCAAGCGTAGGTTGCGAGGGTGTTGACATTCTGCGTGCTTTCTTAAGTAGCTTGCGATCCTCAGCGCCGTAGGCTAGATCCTCCTCCGAGTCTGATGGTTCCAGATACTGTTGGTTTTGCGAACTGTTGAGAACCTCGTAGGCCTCTTCAACCTCCTCCTGAATATGTTTAATTTTCAAGGGCATACGATAGTCTTGGATTTTGAAACCAGCCTTTCCTGACTCATGCGCTTTGATGCGGTTGGCACTGCGAACTGTTTGAACTGCAGCGTTGGCCAGGAAAACAGTGATTCCGATCGGGATGATAACGCCGATTGTCACCATGAAAGGGATACCCTTGACCCATTTCTTGATAGCCTCGAAATCCGATGACAGCGAATCTTGGCCGTTGTTCTTTGGAATCGGGGCCACAGGATGATCAGGGTCAAGAATGACGCCTTCGTAGCCCTTCAGATAGTTGAGCTTGACGTTATCGAGATCAGTGTATGGGTCATTCTTGGTGATGGCGGATGTGTAATGCACAACGCTTCGGTCATTGACAATATTTGTGTAAAGGGTTCGGCGCTTGAACTTCTTGAGACCAGATATGAAGATGGAATTAGGGTCGGCGAGTACGGCAAGCAGGGGTCGGTTGGTGTCGCGAAAGCTGTCAATGGTGAAGAGTTGACGACCGGACATAGATAGTGTTCTCGCTCCAAGGACATTCCAGATATTGTTGAGCCAACCCTTGAGTGGTGTCCTCACACCAAGATGGGGGGAGGCAAATGTGGTAAAGTTCTAACGTGAGACTGTTAGTCTTTCGTGCCGTACAATTGCGACTGCCAACTTACCATGCACTCCAAATCATCAAGTACACCTTTTGCATAAAGCAAACCAATCGCGTATCGTGACACTAGGCCTCCAAGCGAATATCCTGCGATACTCAACTTGGTTATCTTGCCTCCCTGCTTTTCAATGCTGCGTAATTCCTCCTCGATCTCTGCGCAGACGCGCTCGCCGCCAAGCTCGATGCCATCGTAGGTGAAGTTGCCACTGTTTTGCTTCGCGAGTAAGATGTATATTTCGTCTTCAGAATATTTATCTCGTAGGGCTTTGGCGACATTGCGCAAGTGACTTGGGTTTCCCCAGAGCTGCAGTGCAAAGGGTGGTTAGCCATGACGTATAGGGGTCGATCGTCAGGGGATTGCTTACACCATGAACTAGAACACAAAGGTGAGTCGCATTCGGGCTTCCGCCAGTAACATCTTCAAGCGCGACAGGTTTGGACATGTTGACAGATTTGCAATTATGATGGGAATAAAACAAGTTGGGAAAAGAGAACTGAGGCAGCAAACTTGCCACTCTTTAAAAAGATAATTTAGTTGAAAGTCTCAGGAGATACGCCCCAACAACTAACAACGGAGAGTGTAAAGTCGGGCTGTCTGGAAGTCCGAATTGGTTGCAGGGCAGCGGAGGGACGGAGTTAAGCCGCCAAAATCCCCACCAAATTATTGATGACTGGTAGCGACGTCGCCCAAACACGCAACAAAATGCCCCGATTAGGATAACAATCTGTTTTGGAATGTCAAGCGGTGATTGTAGATGTTAATCCCGTGAGGCTGAGTTTGCGAACGCAATCACTTTAGGCGGCGTATTGGAGGCCTTTATAGCTGCGGACTTATCACCAAGGATGAACACGTATTATTTCGGATAGAGACGAATTCCGGCTGCTGGTAATGACTGGCTTCGGGTTAGATCTGATAATCCGAGGATCTCATTTGATCCGATTAATCGATACTGGAACGCGGCGCTTCAATGCGCGATCGTACATCGGCCTAGATTTGGGTAGACTTTCGCGAGCTGAATCCCCTGTTTATGACGATTACAAGATAGGATTGGCTCGCACTCGGGTTCGCTAAGAGCATTTTGCAGGAAAGAGTATACGATTTCATCTGCGATCTAGATCAAGATACAATTATATCTTTACTATATTCATACTAACCCAAGGCATATATTGCTGCATCTCTCTCACTATTTCTTTAATTACCATGTACGTTTCTTCTACTCGTTTTAACCAATGTTTCCGTATCAAATGCCATATCCACTGAGGCTCGTATTGCTGTAGCTGCTTTAGATGTTAACTAGCGGAGTTTGCGGGTATGTAAGACACATTGTTCAGTGGTCGAACGTGGGGCCTCATGAGGGAGTAGCCGCTCCGGGAGTGGAGGCTAGCTGCAGCTCTTTCAACTTCAGAGCTCATCTCCAATCAATCCATGAGAGGCGCCTATTCTATTCTAACTGACTTATACGTGGTCTAAAATACCTACCTATATGAGAGAAACAAAACAAAAGATTTCCATTTCTTTCCTTTTGGCGTATTGAGAAGCTCACGTGCATTGGCTTCAGCACGGGCTTTCTCTCCATAGCAACTCCCATCTGTGGATCACAGTTCTTATCGATTTCATCTCATCTAACACAACCACCCTAAACTCAACTTCAACTACAACTGTTTCTCACACATTCACAGCCAAAGGTCTCTCGTTACTGTCTCTTCTTATACACATGACCGACAATAAGATCACACAAAACTGATTGAGAATCTGTCAGCACCAACTCAGGGTGTCATCATCATGAGCTTGTCCCTGAAACACATCCCCTGTCCCAAGGGCAACGACTGCACAGCGTTTCACTGCATTTTTGGACATCCAAATGAAAAGCCATCTGCTCCCGAGGTCTCAGTAACGAGGTCCTCGTCAAATGATACTAGTAACAGGGAGACAGTGGCAGCAAACCAAGATGTGTCACGCAAACGCGTAAGGACAGACCCCTTTCATCCAACGCCTTCCCCTGGAACTCCCCAAAATGCTGGGCAGAGCTCGTCTGGAACGTCTCGTGCCGGCTCAGCGGAGGACATTCCGAAACCAGTAGCGAAGAAGCTCAAAACAGCTCGACCGGTATCTCCTCCACCGCTTAAGCGAAAAATCGATACTCAACATGATACTCCCGGAGCCTCTCCAAAAGTGGCCAAAACAAGTCAACTCACTAGTGACTCACGGCCATTCTCTGTTCAAAAAGTCACGACAGCAAAACCCAAGAAAGCTGAATCACTGAATCCCAGACTCCTTAAAAGCTCCCCTGCAAGCCATGATATTCGTCTCAAACTCGTCAGAATGCTTCATCAAGAATTAACTCGACTGAACAAGGAAATCAAGAAAGCCGCCAAGAAAAATGAGACGAGCCTCCTTTTATCAGATCAGGAGCTTATCGTTCGATCATTAGACGAGGAGGAGTACATTGCTGTCCATAAAACTGCTGTCTACTCTAATGTCATGAAAAACAAGGTCATGCAGTACAAGAGGATGAAGGTAGACCAGTGGAGGACTGAGCGGGAAGATGAAAGAAGAAAGCTGGAACTTGAAGCTTCTGGGAAGGATCCTTCCGATAAACCGATAGAGATCAAGACTGGCCTAACACCCTTTCAAGAAGTTGAGCTTGCGAGGCGACTATTGACGCCTATCGATGAACTGTCAGGTCATGGATATGTCTCTGTGATCCCTTCCGAAGAAGATATAGAGAAGGCGAGACAAGGATTGGAGACAGCCGCAGGATGGGAGAAGTGCGACCGATGTCAACAACGCTTTCAGGTCTTTCCTGGAAGACGTGAAGAAGATGGCGCACTCACTTCTGGCGGAACGTGCACCTTTCACTGGGGCAAGACTTATATTGCCCCAAAGGCTCTCGGCGACAAAGCGAGACAACCCAAGCGGTACCAGTGCTGTGGCCAGGAACTTGGAGACTCTGTCGGTTGCTTCACAGGCGATCGTCACGTATTCAAAACCTCGGATGCCAAGAGACTTGCTTCTATACTTAACTTTGCAGAGACCCCTGAGAATCCTTTGGCACCCACAGATAGAGCAGTGGCTTTTGATTGCGAGATGGGTTATACAGTCTTTGGTATGGAACTCATCCGCTTGACTGCAACGTCCTGGCCAACAGGCGAAGAACTACTGGACGTGCTGGTCCGACCATTAGGAGAAATCTTGGACCTGAACTCACGGTATTCTGGTGTCTGGCCAGAAGACCTTGCCCAGGCTGAATCATGGTCCGCAGACACCTCGGAGAAGCTGACTAAGGGTGGCAGCGACGATGTGAGTGAAGATGGTGAGCTGAGGCCTAAGAAGAAGCAGCTCAAGGTTGTCTCGTCTCCCGAAGTCGCCCGAGATCTTCTATTTTCCCTCATTTCCCCGACCACGCCCTTAATCGGCCATGGTTTGGAGAACGATCTCAACTCGGTTCGTATTGTGCACCCAACTCTGATAGATACCGTACTACTGTACCCTCACAAGGCTGGCCTTCCATACCGGTATGGTCTGAAGATGCTTATGGACAGCCAGCTCAATCGCAAGATCCAGCAGGAGACGGGCCCCAAGATGCTGGGCCACGACTCTGCCGAGGATGCGAGGGCTGCCGGCGACCTTGTACGTCTAAAAATCAAAAAGAAGTGGATGGATATGCAAAGGGAGGGGTGGAAACTGGTGGACGGTAAATTTGTGGCTCCTGGGAACGCTGTTAGATTGACGGCAGAATTTATCGAGGCCTAGCACACTAGGTACTTTGGACATCGATGTAGGCATAGTATCCATTGTTATAATTAAACGAGCACGATACTATACCTTGGATACATAAACCTATATCATTCGACAGGCTCTGAAACCATGCCAGGCTTGACCCCATGTCCCAGTAAGAAAGAAGAAGCATGATGGTAATGCTTCATTCAAAGGAAAGGAGGGAGGTTCTCACAGGCTGGGTGGATATTTGTGCCATCGAAATAAGGGAATCATGTAGCCACAGAGGATTATACATTGCGAGATACGGTTGATTTCCCGTTCAGTCTCGTACTAGAAATACATAGTTGGCGCCTACAAACAAAGACTTTCATCGCCAACGATAAGCGGGGAGTTCCCAATCATTTCCTCAACACCCTTCACATCATACTGTTCCATTACTTTAAGCCCTGCCAACCGACAACAGGTACTGGCCACCTTGCTTTCCGCTTCCACCGGGTAGATAGACGACGTTGGGGTTTGTTGAAAGTGTGGAAGCAATCTCGCGACTGGCCTCGATTTTTCGGATCTGGATGAGGCCGTCGCCAGACTTCTGAATGGCCTTGCTGATGGCGTCAGCAGACTCGGACTCACCCTCAGCCCGGATGACGTTAGCCTGACGCTCCTGCTCAGCCTTCTCAACGATGAAGCGTGCTCGCTCGGCATCCTGCTGGGCAATCTGCTTCTGCTCAACTGCCTTTGTGAACTCACGACCGAAGGTCATGTGGGTAATAGAAACATCCTCGAGGGCAATGTTGAACTCGGCAGCACGGCGGGTGAGGTCGTTGCGGATGCGCTCAGAGACAGCCTCTCGCTGAGTGATGAGTTCTGCAGCGTCGAACTGGGCGACGATAGCCTTCAGGACTTCGTTACCAATGGATGGGAGGACTCTCTCATCGTAGTCGGCACCGAGGTTCTACATCAGTTAGTCACGTTGTACGAATCATGTATTCTTTTCTCTGAAGATCTTACCTGGTAGATCTTGGGAAGAGCCTTGACATTTGGCCTGTGTAGAACTCGAAGTGTCAAGCTGACCATCTGCATATCCTTGCTGCCTGTGGTAGTTGCGATATTCCTGGGCTTGGTGCGCACATCAAAGATGATGCTCTTCTGCAGCCAGGGAACGAGGAAATGGGTTCCTTCGTTCATGACCTCCTCCTTAACACCAGACAGTCTGTCAAAGATAACAGCCCGAGTTCCTCCCTTGACATCGTATAGGGCCTGACTGCCTAGAAAGACAGCAGCTGAGGCGGGGACCGCAAGGCGGTACATGAAGTTAAGGGCTCGTGCGGCAGCCGCCATTTTGAAGTTTTGTGGTTAAATCTTTCGGTTTCGTTGAAGGATTCTGGTCAAGAATGGTGGTCGAAAAACCACAGCGAGCGATGGGAGGATGAAGACGTAGCTGAAGCTTTTCGGAGTCAACGGACGGCGATGATGATTTGAAGCTCTCTGTTAGTCCACCTTTGGACAAATTCCTAGTAGTGTTCGCTGGTTGGACGTTGAAGTGGATTATCTTGCTGGGCTAAGCCGTTTTGGGAAAGCTCGGCTGATGGGGAAAGAAAGCCTGTCTGCGCTTTCCAATCCAACCCGAGAAATCCTCAAGTGGCCCTTTTCTGTCTTCGCCTCCAGCCTCAACCCGACGACTCCAACAAAACACCACAACACGAGACTCGACTTCCCGTGCCGAATTCGCCAAGATGAGACCGACTCAGATGCTCCGAAGCGGCGCTGCCGACCCCAAGAACGGACAGTACGTGCATTGCGATTGAGCAAAGGCAATTGGTGGTGCTGTTCCATGCGGCTTTTCCTCGATAAATGGCCGGACCAGCAATACCAAGTCTTCTCCTACACCCCCATTGATATGGAATCTAGTGCTGACGGTTCATTTCAATAGCTTCCTGGGTAACTGGGGTCACTTCGGTAAGTGATTGCTCCTACGATGTGTGAACGAACCGGGTTTAGATATGAACGCGACGGACCAACGGATTGATGACGATGCACGAGGGGAATTGGAATTGGGTCAACAACACAATGCAATTCGATACATGCGCTTCCGCTGTCGCTGTCTTATACCGGTGCCTTTCATGGCAACATAAACGCTACGAACGGAACAGGAGACTAACCCGACATCAGGTGGTGAGAAGCAGCGTGGTATCGTCACCTACGGTCTGTCTGCCAACCGACAGAACCCTTGGGCTGGCTCTGCTCACGCCGCCATCTTCAACACTTTCCGCCGTACCAAGAACCAGATCTTCTTCTGGCTCCCTCCCATGGTTGCCGGCTACTACATCATGAGCTGGGCCGTCGAGCGGTACGTTCAAATACAGCGCTTACCCGTCAGCAAGATACTAATTCAATTACAGAAGCGAGTACCTCAACTCTAAGGCTGGTCGTGCCGAGTACGGTGATGAGGAGGAGTAGATTGGTTAAATTCAGGGAATAAAACCACGGCGGATGTGTTGGAGTAGGTCCTCTGGACTCATTGTACATCATCAATACCTAGATCAGGAGGTGCAATAGACAGCTATCACATTATTTTCTCATTACTTTTACTACAACTTGTCTCATCAATCGTAATTGACATCTTATAATCGAAGTCTATCATATTCCTTCATGATCCCAGAATCTCTGGCGGATCCACGGGTAATAGCCATTGCCGACGGCCTGATTGGGCTGGCTCTTGGTACAGTCACGTGGACAAGGAAGTCGTATCGGAACCGGTTGCATGTAACGCCGAGATCCAGCGCCAGAGCTCTTTCTCGACCCAGAAAAAAAAGTTAGAAAATTTCGAGGTCGGTGGTAGCGTCGAAAGAAAAACACGGAAACTTTGCGATATCACACACCGTCCCGCGGAATCATCAATTGGCACGCATAACTCCCGTGCTATACCAGCGGATACTTTACAGAACACGCAAGTAATCTTTTCGACGAAAAACCGCAGCAATGGCCGCCGAGAAGCCCGAGAAGAAGGAGAAGAAGGATAAGAAGAGAAGCGACGAGTCCGGCATTTCCAAGTCCAAGAAGGAGAAGAAGGATAAGAAGGATAAGAAGGAGAAGCTCGCTGCCGCCCTCGAGGAGAAGGTCCAGCAGGATGCTCCCGTCGCTGTCGCCGCCGCTGCCCAGATGGACGAGGACTCCGACGCTGAGGAGGACAAGGCCGCTGAGCTCCCTCTCGAGCGCGTCGTCGTTCCTTTCGCCCTCCCTGTCGCTGATGACAAGGGCATGAAGAAGGTCTACAAGACCATCCGAAAGGGTATGCGATGACAATGAAGCTATACCTGACAGTGACAGATTGCTAACATTTGACTACAGCCGCTAAGAACAACACCCTCAAGCGCGGTGTCAAGGAGGTTGTCAAGACCCTCCGAAAGTCTCCTCCCTCCGGCCCTGGCAACACTTCTTTCCCCGGTCTTGTCATCATCGCCGGTGATATCTCTCCTATGGACGTCATCTCTCACCTCCCCGTGCTGTGCGAGGACCACAACGTGCCCTTCATCTTTGTTACCTCTCGCGCTGAGCTCGGTGCTGCTGCCAAGACCAAGCGACCTACATCCGTGGTCATGATCATGGAGAAGGCCGAGGGCAAGAAGGCCAAGTCTACCGAGAAGGACGGCGAGGACGATGGTGAGGCGTTCGGCGAGAGCTACGCGTCGCTTGCCAAGTACATGCAGAAGGAATACACCAAGCAGGCTTTCTGGGTCAAGGGCGGAACCAAATACTAGGGGAAGACGATCCGTCGGAGGCGCGATAGTGCGGTGTCGGGAGTGAAGCCATCGACCAGTGTGGCATGAAGCTTGCTCTTTGGGATGCGCATCGTTTGTTGTTGGAACAAGTCTGGATGTATTATACCAGAAGATCTGGCCGAACAACAACGGCCGGATGAGGGCTTTGGCGGCGTTCAGGTTTAGCTATTGCATTAAAAATGGGACATGATTACAAAGGGTCCTTGAAATATTTGGCAGACCTCGAGCTTTGGGCTCAATGATGTTGATTCGCCCACGATGCTTCTGCGGATCGTCTTTCCAACGACGCACGATGAGACATAGATCCCAGTAAAAGAGTTACTAGCTTGCCTTTTCTTTGTTAGCCAACCTAAGTATTGACAAAGTATCCCAGCTCTTACGATTATCTGTTCTCGGCCTCGTCTCAGTAGACATGTCTTGGACCAACATACCATTGACTTGCCGTAGCTTCTTATACACGGCAGGCGGAGCGGAACGGAACTTTCCACTAGCTGTCGCCCTCTAGAGTTTCGACAATTTACGTCAATATATCGTCAGGTAGTTGAAATAAAACCCGCACATTGTTACAGATTATTTGGGCACTGCCACCAATTTACACGTCTACTCTTTCAGGTTTATCCATTGCGGCGTAGTGTATCAAGCATAACGTCGAGGAATTTATCCATCATTAAACTAAATCATAACAATCTTTAAGCGGACACTAGGAACAACAAATCACGTGCAACATACGAGACAACTCTTTGATCATTTGAGTGGTATTATTTTTGCATTAGCTTGCTTATAGGTACATAATGATCCTATTCCTATCTCACACGGGCTCGTAGCCACAGTATAACAAATTCGTGAAACTCATCCCAATTACGGGAGATTAAAAACATTCGTCATGAGAGGAATCCCTTACTCGAAGGGGTTGGTTCGGGTTCCCCACCAAGTGAGGAAGACGGAGAGACCAAGGGTCTCAACGAGCTTGGTAGCCAGGCTGACGCCGACGGTGTCGAGAGGTCGCTTCTCGACAAAGAGCTGAGAGATGTACTGTATGTTGTTAGTGATGATACGCAATAGGCAAGATGGGAATAACGTACACCGGGAGCGGAGGTAGCGAAGAAGATGAGAGATCCGAGGTAAGCAGCGCCCTTGTAGCTCAGAGTGCCAGTAGCATTGATGAGAGCACCGACACCGTAGGCCTGGAGAGCAGAGCCAGCGAGGGAAGAACCCCAGGCGAGGGCAGCACCGGAAGCCTCCTTGGAGCGAACGAACTCCTCCTTGGTGTTGGCAGCCTTAGCACGCTGGTAGGTGGCACCGAAGATGGGGGCGAGGACGGCGAGCTCAATTCCGTGGTTGAAAGCAGTGCCCAGGGCGATAGCGGAGGGCTTGACGGGGGGGAGGTAGTGCAGAGACATTTTGATTATTGTTTGTGGGAGAGAAGTTGAGGTTGAGGTTGAGGTTGAGTGTGAGTGTGAGTGTGAGATAGCTTCGATTGGAAATATAGGAGAGAATGAGGCAGGTCACGTCAAGCTGGCATCCTTCTCAGTATTTGTAGTTTGCAGCGCATCACAGATCTCGATCTCAGCACCCATTTTTCCCTTCGCATCATTGAGCAGGCCCAGCCCAAAACCGGTGGCTTGCCTGTCTCGTCTCCCCTTGTGTCGTCACCAGAGGTGATGATGTCACCATTTGGTGAGACACCTCGAAAGAAGCGTTTCGCTCTAGGAAAAGCAGCTCTTGGCCAGAAATAACAATGTACCTTTTCTTTCCTGCCACTAAACCGAATTGCTCTTTTACTGCGGGGTCGCCTTTTTTTTTTCTCTTCTGCTCTTGCATCCCTGCCAACTTTGTACCTGATCTGACGTTTACGACTTGCAGAGCCTGAGCACTCACAGGCTCAGAGATGGGAGCTCTTTTAGCTCGGTTTAGTTTAGGAGCTTGATCTCCTGCTTGGGCGGGGCAAAAGATGGGGAAAGCTTGAATCCAGGCCCGGTCCCAAGTCCAGGGCAGGGCAGGGCATCTGCAAGTTTTCAGCAGACTCCGACCTTCTCCAAAACTGCGTGACGGCGGGGGGGTGATGGGCGATGATGGTGTCACAGCGTCATTTTCATCTACCCCATTCCCTCGGCTACTTCTCACTCTGAACCCCGGTAACATCTGTCTTTTCAACCTTGGCAACAACATGCTGCACTAGAGAAACCAGCATGGAGTGATCTGCTATGTGTGCCTCTTCCATAGCCGAGATCTTCCTTATTCTCCCTCAACTCAACGTGGTGAATTGACATCCGCGGAACTGAAGCCGGCGAAAAGCTTGTTTTATTCCCCGTTTTCGACAAATCCATGCCCGTCTTTGTAAAGCCGGTACTGGCCTCCCGAAAACAGCCGGCCCAGCCTCTGTCAAGGCCATGGTCAACTAAACCCACCTTGGAACTTGTCTGCATATCTGCACTCTTTTGTCTCAGACGTTTACCACATGCTACTAGCACCAGACCCTGTCCCTGAAGAAAATCCCTATAATGCAATTCGAGCACACGAGGTTGGGTTGCTACGGCGTAGTTATTTGTTGTAATTGTGGATGGACCCTGCTTCTTTGTGAGCAGGTGTGCCATGGTACAAGACCGTATTTGAATTCACAACAGGGTAGACTGAACCCATCGTAATATCATCTGAACATATGGTATGATTTGGCTACAGTCTTTGTACACCGAGTAGGGAAATCATATTATGATCACATCAGCATAACATACACCCCGAGCTATACTAAATTGCTAATTATCATCATCATGGTTTATCTTCAATTATGTCAAATTCGTCACACGGGTGATGGAATGGACCAAGCGACTCTGGGGTAATCAACCTACTCTTACCCACATACTCAACTCAAGAAGCAGAAATCGATCATTATTGACTCCAGATTAAAATCATAAGTTATGCCTAAAATATCATAAGTTATGCCATATGCTGCCCATCCTCACCACCCCGCAAGGCCAATAGCGCCCTTACATCATGTACATACTGCAGGCCCTCCAATAAAGGCACCAGGTGCATAAGGTCTGTATCCGTTGGATCGTTGATCCACCCCTGGATAGGGATAGCATTATCTAGATAGGTGTCAATACTCTTGTTGCTCGATAACACCACCAATGCAGCTCTCTCTTACCTTGGTGAAATAGATAACTCAGGGGGCTGTTGTCCAGAATCATTACCCTGCTTAGGTCGGACTCGACCGAGCTGAGGTCCTTGATGAAAGCACCTTGTCGGAATGTACAGTGCTGGCGGTAGTACCGTGCTGAGAAGAACTTCCTCTCCGTCTCTAGCCAGTCGATCACAGGGTCCGCGTACTCCTGTACCGACGCCGTAAACACAACCAGATTGTACCACTTGCACACTCGCCTCAAGAATTCGTCACAGTAGGGTCGCTTGTTGACCCAGTATAATATCGGATGCTGCGGTCCAATCGATGTTTGCCCTCCGACTCCAACATATGTCGTGTTCAGGCGCACTTCTACCATGTGTCCGGTGCTCATCCGTCCACCTTTGGACATGCTGTGTATCAGGGTCTCGTCCAGATCTAGAATCAAAGTCTTTTGCGGGTGCGCCGATGGTTCGATATTGATGTAAGACGGCTGTCTGCGTGGAATTAAAGGCCGAGGCGGTGCTGGTGTCTTTGGATATTTGGTAAGTGCTGCGATAGGAGAAGTAGGAGACTTGAGATGCGCCGAAAGGTCGCCGCCACCTAGATCACTAGCTTTGGTCCGCGCGACTGCCGATTGGGTTTTCCTGTGCTTCCGTTGTCTGAGGTCTTCGTCGCTGTTAAGCTTGATTCGAATGGACCTTCTGGTAGGACCCGTCTCCTCCGCAGGCTGTAGCGATTTGGATCGAGCATGCCGACTAAGACTGCCTGACCGCGGCCCTTCCGATTCCGATTCCGAAGAGAGACCTGATGATGTCGAAGAAGAGGATACAGGCCTTTGCCTTGGCGCTAGCCTCCTATATCCTGAAGTCCTGCCGTAATCTTTTTCAGAGGCGATATCGGGTTCTTCCATAGCTTTGTGTCGATTTCCATGCAGTCCAAACAGTTTTCCGAGCTGTGCAAAGGGAGCAAAATTGCCGTATTCGTCGTAGAAACAAGCGATAAGGTATACGCCTGGGGAGGCCAACGTCGCAAGAACCCACCGAAGGGAACCGATGATGCTGGAAGCAATACGACGAGGGATAGAGTGATACCACGAGCTTCGTTTTTCGGGATCGATTTCGCTGGTGTTGCCAAGCAATGGAGTTTCCTCACCGGGTTTTTCGGTTTCGAATCGCGATTCGTCAATGGTATCCTGAGGAAATGGTTCGGTGTCGTGGCCTTGTCTCTCGTTTTGGTCTTCAGATGCCAAATCGATTCCAATGGAGCCTATACTGTTGGATCGCGATTGACCCGGGCTTGGAGGCGGCGATACGCGGGCCGTAAGGATGTTCAGAGAGTTCATCGCTGCGTACTATGGCATTCCATGAGGCAAAGAATGGATCTTTTAGGTGAGTCTTGTCGAAAAGATCAATGGTCTTGGGACGAGTTTCAGGGTCGGTATAGGAGGGAGCGGACGGGCTGGTCGGATTGAATGCGCAGGAAGGCGAGGTCGTCGACGAAGGCTTACTCTGACTAAAACGAAAGGGATGATGTCAAGGACGAGGCATCAAGTGCGGCGAAGCACAAGAAAAAGGACAGCGACGGTCGCGATCGTGATGATGCTGGGCAGGTAAATGTACAAATGCCAGGTCCAAATTCCCAGGGAGGAGACCAAAAGTACAGAACAGATGTCTTGAGTGGTCAAACAGTTGTCAGGTTAGGTTAGATAGGGTGTTTAGTTTGCTGCACCACTGAGACAAGGCGTAAACGAGTAATCACTAATCAGCGATGTACAGCGAACCAAGCAAGTGTTGTGGTGTCTTTCGTGGCGTTGAGAGGGGAGTTATGGAGAACGTTGTTGGTCCAGTTCCGTTCGTCTTAGCTCTACTAACAACTGGAACCTAGAAAAAGAAAGCGCTAGTAGTGGAACAAGTACCGCTAGGTTGGCTCTCGGGATTCGGAGGGAATAAATAAATGCACCTCTACAGACTATAAACAGGCTGGAAGGACAAAGAACCGTTGGTGATGGTGAGAACAAGAGGGGGGGAGGTTTTTGAGTATATGCGCGCGCAAAAGGGAAGAAGAGTATGTGAGAGCTGACGGAGAATTGATCAAATCAAAGCAGTGAGCACATGAAGATCAAAAGGGAGAGCGAGTGTGGTTGAGGAATGGTTCACGTGTTGGGGAGCCGCCGAATGCTGGGGAATTGCTAGGTAGTGGAGGCTTTGGGTGTTTGGGGGGCATGGAACCGATAATATTGGAAGCATGGAATACCTACCTACAGCATGCAGTGCAGTGGGCAATGCGCACAGTAGTGCTACAGGGGTGTTTGCGTACCGCGGCTCGCTGACGTCTAAAAACCTGAACGTTGACATATGTTTCAATGGAAATTGTCCAAATCTAACGAATTTATTCGCACATCTTCGTAAATTACTCGTTTTATATGTCAGGACTTTTCTCTCCCATCTCGTACACATCTTCTACTGCTGTGTCAGCTGTATGGTCCCAGTTTTCCAGTAACATATCCTCTTCACGTGGTTTCCAGGTCTCTTCTCTTTCCGCAATTTACCCTCCTTGCGTATCTCCTTTTGTCATGGCTGATGTCGTGAGCATGAGAGATTTGAGGCAAAGCCAGGTGAAGGATGCCTTGTAAGAATTGTAAAAGTGCCGAGCACTGATCATGAATGAGACAGAGAGTTGTTCGAGCCTGCAGCTTCTCGAAGCAAAGAACTGTCCTCTCTTGTGGCACAACATTCACTGGTGTCGAGATGATGATGTTCATGGCTTGTATTTACGCAGCGGTTGATTCGTACAGCTTCCATGATCTTGTTGTTAAAGTCTTTGAACATTACTTTCGACCTCACATTATCGAGAGGAGCAGTAGCATTAAATACATTTCTTGGCCATAAAGCCAGCATGAGGGACCTTACCGGAGCCTTGTAGGGTTGCTCATTACCTTGATCCTCCCTTTCTTGCATCTATTGATTCAATATGGGTCACGGCTCGTCGGCGATGCACTCTAGTTGTGTAAGCGGCCAGAGTATTTCGGAAAGCAGTTCCAGATGTATTTAGCGTCGCACATATCGACGAACCACCAGCGCTCTTATCATGGGAGCAGGAATCATCATCTTCTTCATCATGAATTCGGGGCTAAAGTGGTTGAATAATTGCTGTTTAGCATGCGTTGGAGGAGCAGAGGCCTGCTTGCCCTCCCACCAGCCGTGATGAGTGTCATGTGCATTCTTATGCCACTCGGTGAAGCCCTCATCGTCTTCATAATCAAAGCCAAAGAGATAATTCTTAAGCCAGTGCTGTGATTCAGTAAGCGAGTAGGTAGCCGACTCGAATGTGAGGCGATCTGTAGGATCCCATGAAGACAGAACCAAAAGAGACCTCGCAGAACAGACTTGTGAGTCTTTGATATAGCTCCTCTTGTTGGGATTACTTCATTGCAAGTGAGGCAGGTAACTCTTGTCAGGTCGATATCAAGGAGGATATGGCGAATAAGATGTCTCTGCTCAATAATGGTAGTCAAGCCATGTACATTGCTTCGGTTCAGTTCCAGCTGGCGGAGGTTCTTTGCTGCGATGAAGGACTGCCGTTCTCTACAAACAACTGTAGTACTCCCTCAGCCTTTTTGGCACGATATCATGTCCAGGACAACATGGCGGACTTCTTGGGGCAAGCAAACCCACGACGATCGTTTGGTCTTCTTTCGTAAAGAGCGGCAAGTTATGCTGAAGCGACAAGAGAAACCATGGAAAAAAGAAATTGGAAGATTCGATGGATGAAGGATCTGAACCATTTGTAGAGTATTTGTCCAATGTAAGTTAAAGTAAACTTTTGTTCTATATTCTATCTCAGAAGTCTACCAACGGAGTAACATTATGTGTGAAAGCCATGTCAACAGGAAATGTTAAAGTCGTACCTAGATAGTGCTCCATTTGGAGTCTGACCGTAAAAGTACACATATTGCAAGATCGATTCCATGCGTTGGTTCTGATTTGTTGTCAGACTGTGCGAGTGTTTCTCACGGCTTATACTTATACTCCCACACATAGGTTTATTGAACAGGCAGCTATTGTCAAGTTGCACGTGTGGTGATCAATGACTTTGACTGAAAGAGGGTTTGCTTTCCTAACATGAAGCACAGTTGTATCAATTTTTGGTCGACAGAAGGACAGCCGAGATGTAGTTGAATGTCAACCGAATGTGTTGAAACAGGCATGGCATGTTCTTGGCCCGCCCAAATTCAGAGAAACCAAACCTTGGAAGACTACCTATTACTGTTTTGAGAGTTGCCAGCTCATCAATCATCTCCTTTATTGGACAGTGACAACTCAGAGATGATGGGCGGTGAGCTCCATATTTGAGCATTGACAGTAAACTTTTATCTTTATAAGAGGCACATATCCCACCTTGTGCTCGTATTAACTAGAGAGATTCTTGGTAACATTTCTGTTTGCTGAACAATATGATCTAACTCAAATTGTATTGGTTCCTCGCACAAAATCTCCCCTGTCCCTTTGTCGTCATGGCGCTTCAAGGTCCAAGACCCCCCACTAGGGGACGAGGCTGTTGGCCCCCACAAGTCTTGTCAAGAGCCGACAGCCTTGCGCAAAAAAAGGTCCGTTCCGGGAGGAATTGATTGACTCACATTCACAAACCATCTCATCCAGTCCCAAACCAAGTACTGTACTTGTTTGTCTACCTATTCAACGCCCAACCTCTAGGCTCAACGCACCACGCTCACGACACCTTTGTCTTCAATTTTTTGCAAAGAATATCACCACATTTTTTACAACGAAATACCCTGCACTTGTTTGCAGATATCCTCCGTCGAGTCACAAATCACCCCTCCATTTCACCCCGCGACCGCACACATCCCACCCCAGCTTGCGCTAGCTACAACCACGACTGCGACTGCGACCCCTTCAGACTCTCCCCGAGATGGCCCCTCTTTCTACGGGCTATGCGCCCGACCTTGAGAAATATCTCCGGTCTCTCAAGGGCCAGGCATTGGAATCCTCTGTTGAGAGTCTTGTCTCGTGAGCATTCTCTGCCAAGTTCCCCTTTGCAAAGATGCTCCTTACTAAATACATGCGATGTCTCCAGTCTCCTCAAGCGACGCCAGATCAAGGGCTCTGAGCCCTGCGCCGTCGCAACTGCACACATCCTACTCATGACCGTCGCCCGATCGAAGTGGTTCAACGTCGACGGTCTAATCGACAACGTTTCTCGCATTGGTCGTCGACTTGTGGAGGCTCAGCCCAAGGAGCTTGTGATTGCGAACATTGTGCGCCGAGTCCTGGGCCTCATTCGTGATGAAGCAGCTGAGGAGAGAAATGAGGGTGCCAGTGGAACCCCCAGTGATGCCCAGATCACGCCAACCGACGCTGTCCCAAACCCCGATGCCCTTGCCCACCACTGGCCGCCTTCGACATACGGCAAGCAAGACTCCGCCGGTGACTACATCTCCAACCCTGCTAAACCTCCTCCCGCGCGACCTGGACCATTGTCCTCTTACAGCTCGGTCAACGTCCCCAAGACTCTATTTCACCTTCTTTCAGTGACCACGCCAGGCGAGCTTGCACCCAGCAGCCAAGGATCTCCTCTGGGTCTCTCAGGGACATCCACCCCTTCATGGAAGGCTCCTTCTGCCCAGGTTCACTCGCTGAGATCCGAAGTCATCGACGGTATTGAAGAGATCAAGGACGAGATCAGTCAAGTGGACGACCAGATTGCGTCCTTGGCCGAGGTTCAGATCCACCCCGGTGACTATGTGCTCGTTCACCAACCGTCTCCTACAGTCGAGCGATTCATCCTGCGAGCAGCTCTAAAGCGACGCTTCACAGTTCTGATCGCCACCGAGCCCCCGAAAAAGCAGACTACTGAGGTTCGGTATGCTTCATTCCGAAAGAAGCTCCAATCCGCTGGAATTTCGGTGATCAACATCATGAACGGAGGATTAATGGCATATATGTCTCGGGTGGACAAGGTTATTCTCGGTGCGCGAGCTATTGTGGCCAACGGCGGTGTTGTTGCGGATGCAGGTGCTATCGCTGTCGCTCGAGCTGCAAAGGAGCAGGGGAACGCTGTGATTGTTCTCAGCGGTGTATACAAGCTCAGCCCCGAGAACCCTTTCAACGAAGAGTCACTCATTGAGTGGGGAGACTCTGCCAGCTTCGTCAACTTTGCGGACGGACACATGGTGAACAGCGTCGAGGTCCGAACTGCCATCACAGAGCTGGTTCCGCCAGAGTTGATTGACACATACATTACCAATTTGTAAGTTTAAGAATGCTTGATGTGCAAGGCCGGCCACTAACATGCAGTACAGGGGAACACATTCAAGAGATCATCTGTCAACTCTCATCGCAGACCATTACAAGCAGGAAGACGTCGACTTTCACCTTTGGAGCGGTTGATGGAGAGATGTCACGAATTAAAAATAAAGGAAACGCAAAAGTTGTGCCATTCATTATTCTTCGGCGTTCAGCGAGATGGAGTTTTATTTCCATCGTGATACATGTGAACGGGTGAAACAAACTGGGGTGAAGGTACCATAGATTTACTTGATATCATATATCACCAGCGTCAAAAGGCCCTGTTGGCTTGAGTCGGCCTCGCTCGAGTCTACCGTGATTAAAGACATGCGGTGTATCGAGCATGATGACGACCCCAAATCAAGCATAACTTAAAGTATTCGGCTCAATGACCGGGAGTACGGCATCGCAGGTGTCAATTAGTGTAGGCTGCCTCGCTCGGCCGCGTAAGCGTCAGCCCAGCCATTGGGCACAGGGGAGCCTGGGGAGTCATAGGGCTGCGAATGCGAGTTGCGTAACCCCCAGCTTTTGCGTAGTAGGCCCTGTAAGGCAGCCTAAGGCGTTGCGAGTTGTCTTAGTGCCAAACATATCGTATGCATCGTATTGGAGCCTTTGCGGTCATCCCATATGACATGAGGTGATGTAGGAAAGCGAAGTTAGGATAAATGGCAAGCGTATCCTCTTTTGCTCAATCCTGCACACTCACACAGAGAAAGCTTTCCAGGGCTTGCTTGTGTTAATCACTGGATTGCTGTATCACCTTATCACCTCTCACACTACCGTCATTAATACCCCTCCTGATTAACCACACTACATCACACTCCATCATCCATCACACATCCACCATTAAGCATGGATTCCAACAACAGAAACACAAATCGCACTGCGGGCCAAGAGCCACAAACGGTTGATGATGCGCCGCCACCGCCATATTCGGAGACAGACATCTACTCTACCTCATCTCAACCCCCGCAGTCGCCGCACCTTGACTCGGCCGCCGGCTCCGGCCACGGCCACGGCCCCGCAGCTCCCGGCGACGACGTCGCATCCCGGATGTCCTCCACATCAACTACAGAACCTGTCATATTCACTCCTCCACTGACACCTCGTTCCGATTCTAATACCAATGTCGTCTCCCCAACAAATCAACAGCGTGTCAATATACCTCTGTCGCCCAGCGTAGCGCTGTACTTCGAAGCCCGGCCTGCTCCGGTGTCAGCATCTCAGTGGGAGCCTCAGATACACAGTATTGCCATTCGGCCAGACTCCGTTCCTGATGATATTCCTTATCCACAAAACTGGGCGACTTCATACGACATCACAACACAAGATTGGGCTACTTTCGTCAATTTTCTACTACCTGATCATGATTCTGTCAAGAACGAGGAGATCCTGGGTGAAAAGGGCTCAGACATCAAATCCACCAGTGGCGATGGTAGTGTAAAATCAGAGAGGAACTCAACCGATCCTCACGAACTACGTCGCAGGCGTGCAGAGGTCGAAGCCCTGGTACATCAGTGGAATTCTGGTTTCTTTGCACCCCGGAACGTAATGGTGAGGCTTCAGCCCGAAGAACAATCACACATGCCAGGGGGATGGGAGTCGACCTTTGATGATCCCGCGCTGCAAGCCCCTGTGCAGGCTGGACCGTCGTCACAAAGAGAAGCAGTACCACGGCGTACAGCCGGTAGTTGGACGGGAGGTTGGGGCGGTCTGAAACTCGACAACGATAGTGTTCGATGGGGCGATAGATTTGTCGCTGACAGCAACGGACTCCGGATAGGCAACCTGATTATGGACAGTAGGGGCATTCGTATGGGTGGCCAAGGAGGAGGTCCTTTTGTCCCTGGATATACACAACCGCCGCCGCCAAATGCCCGCAGCATGCCACCGTTTGGGCCTGGCAATCCTCCATGGCAACCAGCTCACCCTGAAGCTCATCCTATTCCCGGTCCTCATCGTGGAAGAGCACCCCATCATGAACACCGCGGGTCTCGCTCTCGCTCGTCGTCGACATCTTCCTCCTCGTCATCCTCCTCTTCCTCTTCTTCGGCAAGTTCGGGATCCATTGGCTCACTCCCTGACTACGACGACCTCAAGGACCAGCAACTACCCGTTTACATTGCCCGCCTCCAACTGTGGACCAACAATCCCCACGAGATACGCAGCAAGGCTGATGTTAAGCAACTCAAAGCTGAATTGAAATCCCATAACGCAAACACCAGCAATCCCAACGTTGACCGAAAGGCACTCAAGGCACAGAGCAGGATCCTTACACAAGAATGGAAATATTTGAAGAGGCAGCAGAAGAAGGAACGGAGAGAGCGGAAGAGAGGTCTCAAGAAGCTGAAGAAGGCAGAAAAACAAGAAAGGAGACAACAGAAGCGGGAGATGAAGACTGCTCGCAGAGACCATCGTAGGAGGGAGCAAGGTCGAAGTCGAGGCCATGTCGTTCCGCACCCGGCTCCTTTTGTCCCTTCGTTCCAGGCTCCTCCGGTTCATGTCCCTCCAGTTCACGTTCATGTCCCTCCTGCCAACGTCCCAGGAGTCAGAGTTCCGCCACCAACTTTCGGAGGCTGGGGATACCCAGGAAGAGGAGTCGGTCGAGGGGAAGGAGGCTCTCGTGGTCGAAACCGAGGTCGAGGCTGGAGCTGTGGTGGCCAAGGTCCTTGGGGCAGAGAAGCAGGGCAATTCCATGCAAGTTTACCCAATACTTGTGCAACTGGTCCATCAGGTCGAGGCAGCTTCTCTGGCAGCAGAAATTGGCCCTTTGGACATGACCAAGGTCCTCAAGGTCCATTCCCAGGCGCATGGCCAGAAGACGGCAACAGAGACGTCGACATCCCACCACCAGGTGCTGCATCTGCTGCTAAATACGATGCCGTCTCTGGGTTGGAAACAGAAATTGCAACAAAGCTAAAAGAGATTGACTCGAAAGAAGTAACAATGGGCGAGCGGCGGGCCCTAGAGAAAGAGATTGAGGCTCTCACGGAAACACTCGATCGAATAAGACTCGAGGCGGATGAAGCGTACGCTCGTGAGTTGGCCTAGAAGCATAATGGGCTTTGAGGTATCAAATTGTGTTAGTAGTGACGGATGGTTTATTTGAGTTTATAATCCATAGTTGAGTGATGAAGTATAGCCTGGCTGGACTGGTCGCATCTCTCCTAGTTAGTTGTATAATATCTCTCGAGCTTAATGGTTCATGAATTTCATACTCATGATGTGTTTCACCAGGACCGCACATCTTTTTGTCTATCCGTCTATTAAAACACGTTTTCCTTTCCTTCTTTTTTGTCATCAAAAATGTGTCCTAATTTTTCGATTCGTCCTTTTCCACCAAGGAACCTACTCCCAATCCTCTCCCTACGGCCACCTTGACTGTCTTCTTCTTGTCCGCATCCTTGTCCGCTTCGGGATCACGGCCAACCTCGCCCACGGCGTCACCCTCATCCTCGTCTTCCTTGTCCTCGGCAGCAGCCTCATCGGCAGCCTTCTTGATCTCGCCGAGGTCTAGGCGCATGCAGAAGGCGTCTTCACCATCGGCGTAGTATTTGGCCTCTGTCTTCTCGTTGGTGAATCCAAGTGTGTTTTCGTACAGGTGACGGGCTGCTGCGTTGGAGACACGAACGTGCAGCGAGACGTATTTGGCCTGGAACGTCTCCACCATGGCGAGTTCTGCCTACAATTAGTGTCTGAAGCTCATTTTTTTTTCTCGAGTAATGTGTAGACGTACGACTCTGGCGCATCAGCTTCTCAGCAATGCCGAGCCTTCGGTGTGTGCGCATGACACTCAGACTGGTGATGTGGCCATGGGGAATACCGTCCGAGGGCTCCTCCTCCATCTTAGCAAGGACATAGCCGACGATCTTGGGGTACTCGTATGGATCCTTCTTGGGCCTCGAGACATCGACGGCGACGTAGCTCAGCTGGGGCCACGAGAGGGCATGGTAGAGATAGTACTTGAGGAAGTAGTTCTCGGGGAGGTTCTCGAGGTTTGCGTGCTGAATGAGTGGCAGGTCTGCGTTTGTGAGGAGGCGGATATCCATGGCTGCGGTTGTTGCCGGCTGGTTATAAGGTTTGGACAATTAGGTAGTTGTGTAGGATGAGGCTCAAGAGCTGAAGCGCTGTAGAGTCGAGCTTCAGCCCGCTTTGGAAGTGGAAGCGGAATCGGCCCCTCATTGCGTAGCGGGTCCTAAATTTTGCGGTGCAAGTAGAGTTCACCCCCCCGGAGGTCGGCAGTAAAAGTCCCCGGTCCCCGCGCCGTATAAACTAACCCCGCTACCATCTAAAGTGAAGCCCAGGACTTAACTTCTAAAAGCCCCTCCACTTCTTCTCTAAAAGCGCGCCTGTCAAAATCAACAATGGCCGTCACGGGACTTGCGTAGAGCGTGGGTTATTGACTTGGTGCTGAGCCTCTATTGGCGCGTCAATTGCTGTGGACTCTGGATTGTGTCTCTGTTGGTTCACTAACATGCAAACGACCATGATCATGTCTGCATGTAGATAGATACATATATAAAGACATTGCCATCTCACTCAGTGATCTCTACCTGCTTCCTTTTTAATTCAATTCTGTACTGTCATTCTGCTGTCTCGATACCCGCCCATCTCTCAATACCTTATACTTCACCATGGCTCTCCCTCTCACTGGCAAGCTCGCCATTGTCACTGGTGCCTCTCGAGGTAAGCTCTTCTACCTTGTTTACTTCCAGTTAAACTCTACTGACTCCATAAGGCATTGGTCTGTCCATCACCAAGGCCCTTGCTGCTCGCGGCGCAAACCTCATCCTCGCCTACACATCTGCCAAATCTGCCGACTCAACAGCCAGTCTTGCTTCCGAGTTGTCCTCCAAGCACTCTATCAAGGTTGTTCCCGTACAGGCTGATCTCGGCACCGTATCGGGCCCTGCCTCGCTCATCTCCCAGGCCGCTGAAGCGTTTCACCCACTGCGTATCGACATCCTCGTCAACAACGCCGGTGTCGCTCACAACAACAAACTCCCTGATATCACACCAGACGACTTCACCACAAGCTTCAACGTCAACGTCATGGGTCCTCTACTTCTTGTCCAGGCCGCGCAGCCTTACCTTCCTACCGATCGCTCTGGTCGCATCATCAACCTCAGCAGCGTGAGCGCCAGTCTTGGTTTCGTGGGCCAGAGCGTCTACGGTGGCACAAAAGCTGCCCTGGAGGCCATGACACGCACTTGGGCCCGTGAGCTCAGCGAGAATGCCACCGTCAACGCCATTAACCCGGGTCCCGTCCGCTCTGAGATGTACTCGCGTAACTCGGATGAGTTCAAACAACAAATCAAGCCCTTCATCCAGAATGCACCCCTTATGGCTGCTCGTGCTGGTGTTGATGATCCTGAGATTGTCGAGGAGGCCAAGACAGCCGGTGGTCGCGCCGGTGAAGCTGATGAGATTGCTGAGATTGTTGCAATGCTTGCTGGTCCTGAGAGTGCATGGATTACAGGGCAAGTCATCAGCGCAAACGGCGGCATGATTTTGGGAATGCAATAGACATCTGGGTTATGAATTAAAGAAAAGTAAAATAATGGTGTTGTTCATAGATAATCATTGGAAGCCATGTTTTGTAGTAAACAGTGCCTTTGTAATCTAATCGGCGTGTGTCCTTTAAAGTAACAATTAGAGGGACTAGGTAAGAATGTCGCAGCTTTGACATGACCTGATGCCCCTAGTAGACAATTGCTCTCATTGCTCTGCTGTAAGTCAATATCCAATTTTATATTTAACATCACTGTCGATAATAAGGTAAGCTTTGGAGACCTGTAAGTATAAGTTGATATGCCCCACCTTATTTATTAGTGGGCGGTGACGCAAATTCTGCCACACTCACTCACATCAAGTCTCATTACTTACAAATCCACAGTGAGTCAATAGTCACACGCAAAAACCAAACATCATATATCATGGAAACAAGACAAGCAGACACCTCGGACCCCTTCGAGGACGTCCTTAACCTCGAAGAGCGCTTCTACTCAGAAGGCTACGAACAAGGCGTCAAGGACGGTGTTCAGGCGGGGCGAATCGAAGGAAGGTCCTTTGGCATGCAGAAGGGCTTTGAAAAGTTCCTTGAGAGCGGCCGTCTCGCCAGCAAAGCCATCGTCTGGGCGAATCGTATACCACCCAAAGACGGTGCATCTTCGTCAGAGGACGTTTGTACATTGCCGGCATTGCCAAAGAACGCGAGACTGGAGAAGAATATCAACACTCTGTACGCTCTCGTGGAGCCCGATACACTTTCAACTGAGAACTCGGATGATGCTGTGCAGGACTTTGATGACCGGGTTAAGAGGGCACAAGGCAAAGCCAAGATCATCGAGAAAATGGCTGGTAGTGGCGGAAAAGAGACAGCAGGAGCATCGTCATCACCCCTCTGAACCATGGGAAAGGAAATCGGAGTTTTGGTGGGCGTATGGAAGTGGGATCAACAAAATTCGAGATTCACGAACTGGCGTGTGAAAAAATAAAAGTCATCTGCATTGTCAATGGAAATTCTATACCCTCACTACCTCATAATTTGTATACACAGCATCTTCCGTCGCTACTACTTTATTTGAATGATCTGCAAGGGTATCTGTAAACTGTTAGCATACGTACTCTCTCGTCAGATAACCCATCCGGTAACTTACCCTTCGCCATAAGATGTCTCTGTCACCTCGTACTTGTGCACATCCCACTTTCCACCTGCCAGGGTTTGGCCACTGGGCAGGGGAGGAAGTCCGTTGACAAACACATCCTTGGTCGCGTCGGCGGTCTTCTCAAGGGCCTTGGCCAGACCGGTCTCAGATTCCTCCTTAACAGCCACAAGCTGCTTCTCGCCAGCCTCACCAATGAGCTCGACCTTGGGAGCTGCGGCGCTGCCAACGGTAAGGAGCTGAGCGAACTGGGACTGGTTGACGACGCTAAGCTGAGGGTAGTTGCGGCGGTTGTCGCGCTTCCAGTAGGGGTTGTCGGCAATGTCGCCAGCGGGCAGCGTAACGGGGTCGTCGTACTCGAGCGGGTTGTTGGCGCCGGGGGGAGGGTTACGGAAGTGAGGGTTCAAAGGGACACCGTTGGAGCGCTCGGGGTCGATGGCTAGGAACCGGCGGAAAGTCTCCCAGATGCCCGTCGACTGAAGGGTTTGCTTCTATAAGACAGAGGTTCTGTTAGCGGCTGTATATCATGTCCGGGCTTTCATGATCTGCGAGGTAATTCGAAGGTAGGACTGCTGTCGAGGGGCCGCTGAGAGGCATTGAGTACGGGGGATTGTTCTCTTGTCGTACCTTGGCGATGCTGACCACGTTACTGGCGGCTTTGGCCGCTTGGGACGACATAATGGCGGGTGGTAGGCTGGTAAAGGCTGTCGTTGAGGTTCGAGTGATGGAATCGTTTCCAAGTTGAAATGGCGTCGTGATTATTGGCTGGTCGAGTTGGTTTATCCGAGGCTCCACCGACAGAAGCTGATTACCCTGCACCTTGAGATCTGAGTAAAGATATTGGAATCTTGAACGGGCTTGACGGTTTGTTAGGCTTATTATCCTGGTATAAGGCAGTTTGGACATTTGTTTGATTATTGCCGTGTCTGTTCAGTTGAATCACATTAGTGGAAGAATGCTGGGCATGTTATCGGTGTTGGATCTGTCGACGTGAATGTGGCACGCAACAACAGAGTTGCTGTTGAATATGAGTGATTGTGAAATGTCTTCTCGCTTTTGAGAATAAACGAGTAGGTTACAATGGATCAATTGACTACCAGCAATGCGAAGATCCAGTAAAGCCCAGTAGTATCTGATACTTCCAAAACACCCATGACTGATACAGTTTCACGTAAACATTATGGTCTATTAACCTTCTCTAATGTAAACAAACGCATTAACTAACGTAGAAACAAAACAAAAAAAAGAACAAATATCTCGGTAATCCCGGTCACTCCGACTGCATTACCAATTGTCATGTGCACATCGCAAGACTTCATGCGGCTGTACTTCACGCCTTGAGATTACTTGCTAGCCAGCTCATCCACAAGTGCTTGCACGCGGTCAAGAGTACCCTGTGGGCTTCCTTGTTCAGCGACGAGAACCTTGCCCTCCTTATCAATGACAAAAACACCTCGCGTTGTTCCCTTGGGAGCCTTCTTGAGGCCAATTGCGCCGATCAGTGTCGCCTTAGGGTCGCACAATAGTGGGTATGGTAGCTTTTGCTTCTCCTTAAAGGTGGTGTTGGCCTTGGGGGAGTCAGTGCTGAGGCCGTAGATGGCCAGGCCGTCTTTGGTGAGTGGCTCGTATGAGTCACGGAAGAAGCAGACCTGCTTGGTGCCTGTGGAGGAGTCAGATGAATATCTTCACGAGCAGATATTGAAACTTACAACCGGGTGTGGATGCCTTGGGGTAAGTAAAAAGGACAACACCGGATTTACTCTCATCGACGAGCTTTTTCAAGGTAGTCTTTTCACCATCATTGGTTTCAATCTCGCCGCCAAAGTCGTCAAGGTTCACAATATCGCCAACCTCAAGCTTGCCGCCTGCCTTCTTGGACTCCTGTGCCTTGGATTCCTCTTCCTTGGGCTCTTCCTCCGTCTTCTTCTCTTCCTTGGGTTCTTCCTTGAGTTCCTCAGCCTTCTCGGGCTCCTCCTTCTCAGCAATCTTAGTAGCAGCCTCCTTCACCTTGGCAGCAGCTTTACCAGTCTTTCCGGACGCCTTTCTTTTGACAGGAGGAGGTGGAGGAGCAGCAGGCGCCTTACGCTTACGAAGTTCAACAGGCATGGTGTTGGGTGAGGGAAACCAGGAGGTTATGCGACGAACGACGATGCGATTCGCTGCACTGAACGCGACTAGATAAAGAGCAGTGCTATATCTTGCGAAAATGGCGGAGAATTTGCGAACAAAAACTATCGTGTAAAGACCAGAAAACGCGTACAGAAAAAAGAGGATGAAGGAGATGAAAGAAAGATGAGGTTGGGCGGTTGGGGGAGGTAGAAATAGAAATGGAGAAGGAGAAAGAGAAGGAAGGAAGGAAGGCATGGCCTGGCCTGGCCTGCCCATCGCTGTCGCATTTGGCAGATGAGGAAGCGCCTCCCCTCTCTCCCAAATAGGAACATGGGAGGTATCGTCTGGGGTCCAATAGAGGTCGTTCCAGGCCTTTCAAGCTTCCGGGAGCTTGGACCTCAACTGCTAGGCTGTTCGGCAGCGGAAGGCGCACGGATCAAGCTCTTTCGCTTGGCAATATATAGTGGAGACAGCTGCGCCGGTAAGGGGATGCATCAATTGAAGTTATGCTTCTAATGCGCGCCGCAGAGACCTGCCGAAATCGTCCGTTTACTTGAGATAGGTGCTTACAGCTTGAAGCTTGCGAGTTACAACATTTGGCCTATGATGTCAAGATTGAAAATATGAATCCTCGAGTGAGTTTTATTCAACGAGAACGTGAAAAAATCACATGCTAATACAATACTTGACAGAAGTTCATGGCTCCTGGAGCAGCCTTTACCATGGCCTGTGTACTATTTGTGTGAGTAAAGAAAGTGGCGTGTTTTCTAAGTTAAGCTATCACGACTTTGTTTCCCATTATTGGATATGAGTTCGAGAACGTACTCGAAATTATTCATCAGTGCAGAAGCTCGGTATATGAACTGCGGGCAATACCCTGAAAGTGTACATGAGATTGCGTTTCAAAGCCTATATGAGACATGTGCTCATGAAGCCTTGGGCATGTTTCAACGAATGGAAAAACTAATGCTCTACAGATACACCCGATCGTCCATCCGCTCAGCCAGAGACCAGGCAGTGAGTGATTCGACCCTCTTCCGCACATCAATTAACATATTATCTCCACAGAAAACGTCAAAATTACCAAGAAATGGCGAGCGTACTTCCAGGAGTAGTCCGTCATGACCGAGATGAAACGGATATCCTTCCTTTGTACTACACAATGGCGCACTGCAAGCGGGCGGCTCAGTCTTCATCAATTGCCGTCAGGGAGCTGTATCTTGAGCACGTACTATCAAACGAGTGTCTTGAGGGCATATCTTATTTTTACCATTTGTTATCTAGTTTCTCAAGCATACATATATGTTAAACAAACTCCTTCCGAATGCCAGCGCTGCACCAAATTCGCCATATCTCGACTTCTGACCCCATCCTGCAACTCAAAAGATAAATGTCTTTCTGTCCTTTAAACAAGATATAACTGGATGGGCATCCATGTGCGCCTGCTGTGTACATTCCTCTGCGTGTATGAAAAGTGCCGACAATCGGAACCAAGTCGCCATCAGCGTTCGCCTCGTATGCCCCATTGTGAACCAAAAATTTGTCTAGGCCTGCAGCAGACTGAGGGTATCGTAGCCTTTCTCCATCTTCCATTCCTTCCACGAGTCCATGTGTACAACCCTTCTCAAATGCCTTGCAATTCCTATGTTTTCCTTTTATTGCCCAAATCAAAATAGTTATTTGGTACCTATGGATCTGCAGTCGAATCTAGCAAAAGATGTCGTGCTTCAGCCTTGGTATGATACAGATGTCTCATGATGTATTCGTACGTTAGCATGGTGACTGTGGCTGCCGGGACAGCTCGCATCATATTGGTGCCAAGTCCTGCATAGAATGCTCGCCATCCTTCTTCAGCCAATATGGTTTTAAAGGTATGTACGACACCTTGATACCTGGGCTTCTCGACCGGGGCACGGGCGTTTCTAGAACCCGAATTCGTCACACCCATGCCCTGAGAATACTCTTCACCTGCGATGGGACGCCGTTGTGTTTGTAAGCGGGTGCGGATAACTTCGTGAGGGTACGTGGCGGTACTGGCGAGAATTTTGGAAAGGATTGAGGCTCCCAATATACCAAAAACATGAGAGTCATTGTCCCCTTCGTTGGATTCACCCATTCCTTGCCCAGTAAATCTGGTCTTGAGGTACTCATAAGTCGGGAATTGTACAGCAACATGTGTTAAGCCGAGAAGAGCGGGCGTTAGACCGGAGTAAAAGGAAACGAGGCCTTCTGATGAGTACATCTTGCGAGCTGCATCGAGTGTTGATCTGTAATGCCAATCGTGTAGAGTTGGTCGCGCCGTCGGTGTGTTTGTCGCTTTCGGATAGTTTGAAGAGTGGTGATCTTGGTTGTGACGGATGTTACTTTGTGACATGAGCCTAGTCTTGATAACCCATATAGGGTTGGTGACGATTGTACTGCTGGCGCCCGCTATAATTGATGACCAAAAGTTGATGAGGTGACTGTTGTCTGTTGCGAGAAACACCGAGGTCAGCATATCATCCTCGTTGTGATCTTGCCAACTTACCATAATGTTGTGACATATACACCTTGCTTTTGTTGTAAACAGTGAACCACACAGCCCATGTAGGCAGGTATCCCATCACGATAGGCCCTAGACCACGATAGAGACCTCGAATTCCTTCCTCTCGCAATATGACCTTTCCTGAGCCAATAAGACCGTTGTATAGCTTTGGGTGACCAACATGTCGTCCCTTATTAAGCGCAGCATAGCCACCCTGGGCTTGAAGTTTGGTTTTAATAACGTCGAGGGGGCATGTCACTACGCCTGACGTGAAGCCGCCCACTGCACCGGCGACAGCGTTGAACTGGGAATCGGAGGCGTTAAGTGCCCATCGGTGTAACGGGGTTATCGTCGCGGAGTACATTGGAGCGTCGGAGGATTCGTAGTTGTAAGAGGATGTAGCATAGTCTGAAGACGGCGACTGGGCAGCGTGAGGAGGAACCTGGTCAGTCGACGACATCCCAGTCGTGGTTTGTCGAGACGTCTGTCACTGTTGGCTTTGCTACTCGCTTGCGTGCGATTTTGACACTCGAGAACGAAATTTGATAGCTAGCATCTGCCGCCGTCACTCAAAGATATATGCTATCTTGGCAGTGCCCGTGCTTAAGGTCTACCTGGCTCTTCTTCGTCTTTAATTTGTTGCAGGCGTTAAACTGATATATTTCGGGATCCGGAATCGGGCCAGTAGCGGCCAGGATGGTCCTATGGGCCGTCGATTCCCAGCCCTAGATATCGTGGCCCCCGTACTTCCTCAATGTCCTATCCGACTCCGTCCCCCAAGAAACTGTACGAGTCCAGTACGTCTAACGAGTTTGGCGTCTGTTGCTGTTGGAGCCTCGCAGCCGGTACGAAGGTACTGCGGGGGAACGCTCCCACGCGCCGTGACCGACCGCTTCCCGCTTCAGCGAATGGCGCCGGCCATTGACTTTGGGAGTCGAAAAAAGCGAAAGCCTGGGGACCGGAATAACCGGTGAGAATTGGGGGCTGAAGCAAAGAATAAGACGAGAGAAAAGACAGAAGACAGAAGTTGGGAAGAGGGAGAGAAATGAGGAGTATGTAGTAGCAATAAGATAGAGGAAGTAGAGGGAAGAAATCAAGTTTCCCGTTGGTAGGTTGGCAAAACGGAGCGGAGGATGGATGGAGAAAGCGCGGGCGGCGGCGGAGGGAAGGACGGGGCGGGCGATCAACGGGGAGAGGCCTTAAATGCGCTATAATCCACTATGGAACCGCACCTACAAGGCTTTGCTCTGGGTG
>JAAGWP010000037.1:0-40151 GCA_013266165.1 Fusarium graminum | reverse complement strand
AACAGTACCATAACTACAAGCTAAGCCAAGAGGCCTACTAACTTAGTTACTATTTTGTCGATAATACTAAGCCAAATTGAAGATATAAGAGGATATTTATAGAGTATAAAGCCTGTTTTTATTATTAGTCTTTTAATTATTTTTTTTAAGTTAAGAAATAGTAATAATATATTACTCCAAAAGATTAATATCTTGTGGTGTCTCAAGTATTTTTACGATAGCGTGCCGGCCTCCCGGAACCAAAGAAAGACATGAGATAAAATCCCCCACTTTCCGAGGAATCGAGCCCCCACGCATCCGTGCCGAACCACATGATAGATGCTACATCAACAAAGGCTTCACTCGGTAAAACAGTCAAAGAAGGCCCATTTTGCAGAAAAGGCTGTCTTGTAAAGCGAAACTCGAAACTAAACCGGATGAACCCCTGTAAAGCCCACCATCGCTGTTGCATATGCTACCTACAATCTATCTATTCATTAACACCCCCACAATGCAGAGTCGTCCGAACAATGATTCCTAATCCATGCTATACCACCTAGCTGAGCTTTGCGGCTCTCACACTCCTTAAGCTATACTCACAGGTACATGTATACGCCAACCATGAGCGGCTTGGATCCTCAGAATCCAGGCATCACTCCTCCCCTCCTGTCGCAGTACCCAGGTTGCTTGGGTTCAGCAGTGGCCCAGCTCATCGCAGTAAGAGTTGTTGCGTACGCCATCGCAATGAATCCAAAGATACAGAGCAAGATATCCGCCACCCTCCAAAACTTCGTGCGAGCGATAGCCTTGTAGTGAAGCATAGGCTGGAAGGGTTGTCAATATTGAACGTTTAAAATTCAGACCAGATTAACTTACGGGATAGATAAAGACAAGCGGAATGCAGGCAAAGTTACCCACAAGCGCAACGAACTTATCCAGATGATCGGCTCCAATCCAAGCGATGGCAGTGCAGAGCATCACGACGAAGAAACGGAAAACGTTCTTTTGCCACTTGACCCAAGGGTTGTACTTTCCACTGCGTGTGAAGAGCTCCGTCTCAGCGATACGGATGGCGGGGAAAATTTGCAGCGGTGTAGACAGCAAGATCGCCAGGGAGTACAAGAACTGAACACCATTAACCATCTTGTTGTCCTGCGGCAAGTTGAGCAAGACAACAGTTTCGGTGTGAGATCCGTACGCGGCGTATGAAATGGCGCCCATGCCGATGAAGAGAACTGTAATGATGATCATAACAATGAGTAGAACGCGAGGGAACTTCTTGGGGTGTTTCATTGATTCCTGTACAGGAATGATAAGGCCAATACCCTCAAATGTGAAAATGGCAGTTCCGATGAACAAAGTCCAATCGTTCTTGTTGAACATGATGATGTCGGCAATGCCGTTTTGGTTGAGAGTCAAGATGTCGTAGTACAGAAGATAAGCCAGACCGATCAGGATGAACGCATCTGCCACCAGAGCAGTGAATGCGAGCTTTCCGATGTCTCGCAGTAGAGCAAAAGGAAGGAAGATAACCATCTGTATAAGGATGAGCCACTGAACACTGATTGATGACTTGCAGTCGGAAACTGCACGGACGAAAGCCTGCAAGTTTGCGGCCGTAAACACAGTATAAGCAGCCACGAAGCCGATCTGGCTGACGACGATAGAGGCCAGAATAAGAGTACGCATGTGTTTGCCGTACAAAGCACCACCAAGATCACCAAAAGAACCACCAATCTTGAGCTGTGTCTTAACGAGGAGTACAAAGCAGTAATAGCTTAGTGCAGCAACGCCAAACAGGATGAGGTTGCTGAAGAGCATACCTCCGTTGAGATAGGCCCGGGGCAGGAAGAGGACGCCAGTGCCAACGAAGGACTTGAGAAGTAGCAGCGCTGCGTTCATAGGACTGTTGTTTCCAGTGCCACCACGGACCTTACGCTTGCGTCTGCGCCTTGACGGTGTCAACAAAGCGCTGTCTTCCATAGGCTCCCGCTCATCATCGGAGTTGTATTCGTCAGTATCTTCTCCAGAAGAGAAGTACTCGTTTGGGCCGAGATCTTCGTCATCCTCTTCCAGCTCCTCACCAGCGAAGTGGCCGTATATTGATAGAAATTCGAGGAAGCTCGACGTGAACAGTCTTTGCTGGCCGGGCGCGGGAGAATTGTGGCCATCCTCGACATGGCTGTGGGGGCCGGGACTCTGAACAGTACGACGGAGGTGGTTCCTTCGGAAGCCACCAGGAACCTTTATCGAGTTGATATCGAGTACCTCGGTCTCTGGCTCCGGCCTTCCCAGATCGAAACTCTTGCTGCGGTTGTACTTTGCTCTCGCTTCTGCTTGCTCGGTCCATTTGTAGATACCTCGAGTGACATCGCCTCCCTGTAACCGCAAACTAGAGAACTCGTCTTCATTTAAGCCAGCCCCACCAATCTCGGCTGGCTGCTTGCCCTTGGAGTTACCTTGAATAGACGACTCTTCTGAGGCAGGAGTCTCGTCCGTGGGTTGGACAAGATGACGCTTCACAATTTCAGGGTCTTCGTAGGGTGCACTAGTGCCCAGGGCATTCTGTGAGCGTGAATTAAAAGAGCCATAGTTGGTTGGTGTCCCGGAGTTTCGGGCACCGAGCAGAGGAGATTGTGATCGAAGCGGAGGAGTACCAATTCGAGCCGCAGGAGTACCGTGTCGTGGAGGAGATTGGCCCAAGGAGTTGGAAAGGGCCGCAGCAAGAGCAGACACACCAGGACCTTGAGCATTAGTCCCAGATCCCGGTAGCTGGCTCAGATCTTCGAGGTTCTCCGCGTTCGAAGCTGCATCGGGTCGAGGTGTTCCTCCTCTAGGAGGTGTCGTGCCAAATTGTGCCGGGAGGGGAGAAGCAAGACGCGCCGTCAAATCAGCTCGAGGGACCGAAGCAGAAATCGATCGAGGTCGAAAGCTGGAAGGCGAGGCAGACCTAGGAGGCTGTTCAGATGGAATTCTCGAGGGAGAAGCCATTCTTGGTTGAATTAAAGACGAGAGACGCCTTATCGCATACTATGGGTGGTGTTGACAACAGCTCCGGGTCGCGAAGAAGCGTAGTGACGCAGAATACAAAAGATTATCTCAATGCCAAGCAACACTGAGAGGGCAGTTGGAATACTAAGTAGACAGCGGAAAGGATGATGGCAAAGAATGATGATCCAAAATAGTCTCGGGGACAGAGATTATGAGAAAATGTCACAAGTGGTCGGATGACAGAGTCAATTGATGTATTGTAATTTCTGTTGAAGAAAGAAGAAGCGTGAGGTAAGATAAGGGCTTGCAGGCTGTATCCCAAGTTAGGCTGGCGCTTGCTGTAGCCTGCAGGCTATAGCTGCCCTGAACGGTGAAGCTCGAACAGGGAATGCCAAGCCTTTTGGGTCTGGTGACTAAGGTTACCCAGGGCAGTTGCCGAGTCGAGCTAGGCGGGCTATAAGTGGAGGGCTCTCCAGTGAGGGTCTAGGTATCGTAATTGAACGGGAAGGTATGGATAGCGGCCAATCTACCTAATGGAAGGATAATCGACAACCTCCAAAACGAAATGGTAACCAACGTCTGCAACCTTATCTCCAAGGTTCTACCTACCAGTTCGGGCTTGCAACGGTCGGCTGTATGAGGGGGAATATGGAGATATGAGCAACGTGTCAGAATCCTCCCATTTCTTACAGGTATTGATCGGCATCTTCATCTTCCTTCCGATTTAGTCTCAACACCAGGCTTGACCTTCTTCTCAAAGACCTTGCGGACCACGAAAATGCGTTTACTGAAGGGCACAGGACACTTGAATTAAAAGCCGGCTCGACGAACTCCCTATCAAATCTTTCCTGTATGACCAAACGGCGATAATGATGGCGCAGTACCAGTCAGTCGGTGCGACAGAGCGGGCACGTTTGTACTGTCACGCTCAGTGGGGGCGTCACGGCCCTTTAGAGGTGAGAGTCAGGTGTCAGATAAATGAGGCGCATGTCGACATGTGAAGCAATCTTCAGGTATATCTTACCCTCTGCCTCTCTACGATCTCGATCTCTCGTCTAGATTTATGGTGTTGCTATCATCTCGCCGAAATGTCACGGCCTCATGCAATTCCTGAACATGCCATCTGGTGAACGTAGTGGACTACCGCTCTTTCGAAACCCCGGGATCAACAAGCACCAACCAAAGCTTGATATTTCAGAGTGGACTCGAAGTATCCATGGCCTACGTCATTTGGTAGCACCCGCAGCGCCTATCGCGATACGAAGCTGTACTTGTGGTTCACTAATAAGCCATCGATATGTAGCAAAACACGCCAAATCTGCGCATGATCCGGTATCCCCACAAACAGAGTCATGATGGCGGCTATCAATATGATATCTCGAGTTGCAGAGGTAACGGTGCTCATGTCAGGCTGACAGCACTTGGCCCGGGCGCTCAAATCCTCACTAGATTGAACTCTGTGGTGACTTACAGTTCATATTATTATGAGCTTTGACCCGCTGGAACTGGATGGGCTTTATAGCGGGGAATACAGTACTCATGGACCCTTGAAACCATAGTCTTTCCTGGTGAGAAGCCTCTCGGCTGACCACTCAAGCCTGGCAAGCTCCTCCAACGAGTGTATCCTACCAAAGCCCAGAACTGTCAAAGGATATCTCTGGTCTCCTGTGGCATCATTGATTGGTGTTGGTCTCTATAATAAACAAGGACATTTTCGCCCGGATTGCCGATTCTTGGCTCGTATTATCCACACTCATCACCACACTAACCACACCCAATGCTGTACAAGGGAGGCTTCAGCTTGGAATTCTCTTGGCAAACAGAGGGTCAACGACTGCTTATCCAATCGCCTAAAACCACTTCCAACAATACAATACAACACAACACATGGCTCGATAACTCCCATGCTTCTTTGTCTCTCAAAACCCTCATCATTGTGTACGGTGTGCCCTGTGTCTTCAGCTACCACCCCTTCACCGTCTCTCATGTGGGCCAGGCCTCGCTACTGCTAACCCCTCGTCTCGTCCGTCTGTTTGTCTGACTGACTGCCTACCTGCCTGCTTGCCTGACTTTCTCTCATCGGCTGCATCATGACAACACCTCACCAGTCCGATATAAAGGGAGCCGACAATGGAGGAGAACTCCAACAACATGGCATTGGCGAGTCCCATGATGCACGAGTCTCGGTCAAGATGGAGGCACGGCACAGCAACAAGTTGGGCAGCATCTCAGGCGTCTATATCCCGGTTTTTCTCAATATCATGAGTATTCTCATGTTTTTACGTTTTGGTCTCATTATTGGAAAAATTGGTTTCGTGGGCATCCTTGGTGAGCCTGGTACACATTATGGGCTTTTCATATATATTGACTACGTGCAGGACTTCTCGTTACAGCATACTCTATTGACCTATTGACGACGCTGTCTCTATCAGCTATCGCCTCCAATGGTGAAGTCAAAGGCGGCGGTGCCTACTACCTCATCTCTCGGTCCTTGGGTCCCGAGTTTGGTGGTTCTATCGGCATCCTATTCTATCTTGCTCAGGTTCTCAATGCAAGTATGAATGTGGTCGGTCTCATTGACTGTATCCGACTCAACATGGGGCCAGCCTTCCCTCAAGGATTCTTGATCGGTTACGGACTCCAAACGGCTGCTCTACTCCTGTGCACTGGTCTCTGTTTCTTAGGATCTGCTACGTTTTCAAGAGCGTCCAACGCTTTGCTTGCTATCCTCAGCTTAGCCATCATCAGTATACCAGTCTCTGCTATCTTCAAGACTCCTTTCCATGACAAAGATCTTGGCATTAACTTCACTGGGATTAGTCTTGATACGTTGACGGACAACTTTCTTCCTCACTTCGACAGTCCTCAATTCAGAGGTCTTGAAACATTTCGTGACCTATTTGGAATTCTTTTTCCGTAGGATCCTGACCTATGATCTCACCTTCTGGCCTGTACTGACAACTTAATAGTGCTACCTCGGGCATTTTTGCGGGTGCATCCATGTCTGGGGATCTGAAAGACCCTGGCAGATCAATTCCCCACGGGACGCTGTGGGCAATGCTGACAACTTTCATCATCTACTTCGTTGTGATCCTTTCTCTGGCCGCGAGTACGACCCATGCCTCATTTTTGGCTAATGCCAATGCCATCTCAATCATCAACCTCTCTCAGCCTGTTATCCTTGCTGGTGAATGTGCGGTTACCTTCTTCTCGGCTCTTATGGGCCTGATTGGCGCATCGAAACTATTCCAGGCTTTTGCGAGGGATAAGCTTCTCCCCGGTCTTGGTTTCTTCAGCAAAGGCACGAAACATGGCGACGAGCCAATATATGCTCTGATCTTGACTTATGCCATTGCACAGCTGGCGCTCTTCGCTGATCTCAATCAGATCGCTACGTTCATCTCTATGGGATACCAAATGACCTTCTTCGTCATGAACTTAGCTTGTTTCTTGCTCAAGGTTGGATCTGCACCTAACTTTCGGCCCAGCTTCAAGTTCTTCACCTGGCAAACCGCATTCTTCGCCGGAATCCTCTCAGGCTTTGCTATGTTCTTTATCGACGAGACTTATGCTGCTATCGCTATAACAGTCCTTGTTATGCTCTTCCTCCTCATTCATTACCTTAGCCCTCCAAAACACTGGGGTGATGTGAGCCAGAACTTGATCTATCATCAAGTAAGAAAATATCTTCTGCGTCTCAGACCAGAGCATATCAAATTCTGGCGGCCACACATCATATTACTCATCAACAATCCACGTCGACAGACCAGATTGATTAAGTTCTGTAACTCGTTGAAGAAGGGTTCGTTGTACATCCTTGGCCATGTCATTGTGACCGACGATTTCAACTCGGGTGTTCATGAAGCCAGACTACAACAACATGCATGGACAAAGTACATCAACGAGTACTCAAAAATCAAAGCTTTCGTGCAACTAACAATGTCTCCCACTATCACTTGGGGTATCAGGAATCTGATACTGTCCGCTGGGCTTGGCGGAATGCGTCCTAATATAGCCGTGCTCGGGTTTTACAATATGGAGGAACTACGAAAGTCTAATCCGAGACTACGCATCCCAGATGTTCCTGTGTCGTTTTCCAAACAACTACAACGACCGGCTAAATCAAACGGCAAAGCACCCGAAAGGCCCCGAAGACGGCGAGGGGATACATCAGCAAGACTCATGGAGGGCATGCTTCCAACAGATGTTATCCGTACTGAGAACATGATGTCTCCAAAAGAATACTTGACAATTGTAGAAGATCTTGCCCTGCGATATCGACTCAATATTGCAGTGGGTTGTGGGTTTGATTCGCTGGAAACTCCACGAAAGGACGGGATGAACACCAAGAAGTACATTGACCTGTGGCCTATCCAAATGTCTGCAGAAGTAACATCTGATGGAAAGAGTCTACTGACTACCAACTTTGACACCTGTGAGTGGGTATACTCTTCAAGCATATAACAAGCTGACACAAGTAGATACTCTCATCTTACAACTCGGGCACATTCTACATAGTGTGCCACTTTGGAAGCATGCATATACTCCACGAGTCATGGTATTTGTTGAGTATGAAAGCGAGGTACATGAAGAACATGCCCGAGTCTTGGCACTTCTCGAAAAACTACGAATTGATGCACAGGTCAAAGTATTCTGCTTGGCGTCAGGAAGTTTGCATACCTATGAGATTATCGTCAACGGTATAGGCCACGATATAGATTGGGAAATCGTGGTGAATGACACGCTTCGGAATCAAACGTGGTGGGACGATGTTCAGATGTTTCGAGGACGTGAGGACAATATGACTTCGACTCAGGAGTTGGATCAGCTCGAACACATCTATGACTCTACATCCGGTAGACCCGGCTTATACAATCCCCATGAGGAAATATATGAGCGTCGACGTGCAAGCACGACGGATATTCCCGAACTGCCGAGGCGGCCGGCTATTCGGATGCTTTCAAAGATGGGGGTCAGCATGGGGATTCATACTCACCATCTCCCAGACGACGCATTAGACGAAACGAGTAGTGAGGATGATGAGACCGAGGACTCCCCAACGGATGACCTTGAAGACGAAGAGATGAGATACAGTTCCGAGCTTGATCGAGGACTCAGCGACGAAGCCAGTATCGGCCCGAGTGATTCGGTGCGTCAGCCGTTATTGGCGGGTGGAGATTCTCATGATGAAGATGGCAGAGTGCATGGTGACTATTGGGAAAGATTTGGCCGTCGTGCTAGGTCAGACGGTGCGGGAGATGCCGTCACTACATCGACATCGTACGGCACAGTGTCATCATCAGCGACAGTGAGGGGTATTGGGGGGGTTCAAGCATCGTCAACGGCACCCATCTCCCAGTTTGCCTCGGAATCTTCAACACAAACAGGTCAGCTTTCACGGCAAGGTAGTACAGCCTCTATCGGAGAAGCGTTTCCCTCTCTCGCCCCGCGAGACTCTTCAGGCACTTCGACAGCGCTTTCACGCGTGCGTCCCTCGAGCCCTACACGAGAAGATACCGCACGCCCATACCGCGGCAGCACATCAACGCCGGGAAGGCCAAACCTTTCCAGGCAATCTTCGACCGTGAAGTTTTCCAGCCGTCCGGTCCCCGAGACAAAGATTGTCGCCTCGGAGGCGGAAGGTTCCACGATAAGCTTTGCGCCTCCTTCCAGTTCCGAATCAGAGACTCCGAAGGCCGGGCCCTATCGACCAAGCTATTCTCGGCAATCTTCGCAGGGCAAGTTCCCGAGCAGACCTCGACCTAGCGCTCAAGTATCGGATGGTGAGCACGATAGCAAAAAGGTATCCTTCGCCGAACAATCTCATTATGAGCCACATTTAACGCAACATTCTGAATTCCATTCGCGACGCAACTCTCGGGGATCCATACAAGAAGGTGGCGGCGGATCTCGCGACCAAATTCCTGAAATGCTCGAAAGATACAGATTAAGCTCACACCTAGAGGAAGAGGGTCAGGAACTGGATTATACGCCGCAGGGATTGGAACTCTCGTTTAACGAGCTACCAAGCAGGGCACAGCACCTCATTGTCAACGAATTAATGCGTCAGCATTCCAAAGATACAGCTGTTCTTCTCAGCACTCTTCCAATTCCTACGGAGGGCACCTGCTTGGATGAGGCAGCGACGATACAGTATTTGTCTGATGTCGAGGTGCTCTGCAACGAGCTGCCACCGACATTACTGGTTCTTAGCAATAACATGACAGTCACTGTCAATCTGTAGATGAGATGGTGGATCAATCAAAGAGCCGACAAAGCCGCGATATTTCCATGATTGACGGCTAGCATGGATTAGCTATGTAGGGCCCTGATGAGTGAAAAACTACGTACCACATCACACTACCACATCCAACCCCAATGTCTCCAACAAGATGGCGTAAGTCGAGTCATGGCCAACAAAGGATGGCAAAGACTGCTAGCCAGGAACAGCGTTGAAGAGGGAATGTCAGGGTCAGGTACAGGCTCGACAGGCACCGAAAGATGGGTCTGTGCTAAAAACTTGATATAGTTTTTTGTGAATTCTTGCACAGCATTTAGAATTTCAGGGGCATAACCCATTGGAATGGGTGGGCTTTGGTATTCTGTGTAGGTATGCTGGGTGGGGGATAGGCGAGTTTTTTTGGTGGCTTTTGCCATGAATCGTGAGCCATCCGCCATGTGGCTCTGTGTACCTTGCACTCTCTTGTCACAGAGAGTGGTTCATGAACAGACGTTTATGTCGAACTCGTGCTTGTGCTCGGGCTTTCTTGCGGTGTCTCTGGTGGAAATGACGGGTGTTCCTCACGGTCAGGCTCGTCTGGCATTGCCCAGACTGCATTCCTGGGGAACAAACTCTTTTCTTTGTACCGTGTCGTATCGTACCGTACCTGTGCCGTGTTGCGCACACCATCTAAAAGCCTAAAGAATGAGTTGTCCCCGCACAATGACAGCCATAGCGTTGACGTCGGAAGCTCCGAGCCGTCATAGGCAAGACGCGGTGCGTACTATCATAGCAAGGTTTGCACGCCTCCAACTATGGGAACTCTATCCAACTTCTCCGAAGCTACTTGGCTATCTCGATCACTGAGAGCCTCTCTCGTGGGGCCTGTCAGACCCAGGACCCTCCTGTCTATCAGTCACTCACATTCCAGTCGGCCAGCCTGACACCACTTAGTCTGCGAAAAAGGGGACCCAGAGACATTTCTTATAATGGAGAGCGGATAGCTCAGCTGTGGAATCAGGTTTTTTGAGAAATTCCTCCTCTTGGCCTCTGAGACATTACGTCCCAAGTCGGTAAACTCAAGCTTCCCAACCTCGCTCGTCACGATGCCTTCTTGGACAAATATCCACGACGATAAGATGAGCGGTTGGCGGGACCAGCTCTCATCCAGGAAAATGAGCTTTCGGGGTTTCAGAAGAGCTTCCGAGTCGGTGGCAAAGACGAGCTCATCGACAAATAAAGACTTAACCATTATGCATCACCCTGACCGTCCCTCGCGAAGAATTACTGAGGCCGATATACCCAGCGACGATGAGTGTAAAAGGTCTCTTGTGAGCATGCGCAAGGCTTCTCTTGCAGAGCAAAGATACGAGCGACATGACCACCCACTACATCAGCAACTATTTGCGGTACCAGAACCTCCGCGAGAAACACCTGTGTCATTGGAGGTGCCAAAAATCCATGTACCTCGAACAGAGCGGCCACAAATAGAACGGCCTCATATACAGCAGCCTCGAGCACATCAGCCGTCAAGATTGACATTTGGTCCTATTAATGGACCTTTCCGATCAGCATTTGGGCCACTTACACCCGCTGAAGAGGAACCATGTCCGTTTGAAAACATTGATGCCAATGAGTCCACGGCAACAACACAAGATGCACTGCAACTTCCAGAGACTTCGGTGGATATTCGCAGCAGCATATTGATCGGAGATGATTTAAGTCTTGCGAGGGGACCTTCTCCTCAGCCTGTGGTCATCAGCGAAGCTAAAACCATCAGGCTGGAGCGAGTAGATAACCTCTCTACTCCCAATGCCTCGCCACTCTCATCACCACGACCTAGCGATGCTTCTGCCTCAGGTTGGCCCAGACGGAAACAATCTGTCCAAATGGTCGCAATTCGTCGGTCATCGCAAGATTCTCAGAAGCGCAAGCCGTCTATTCACACAGTTGTCGTTCGCAGACCCTCGAAAGTTACCGTAGATGGCCTCACCTCTAATCCCATGCGCTCACCTACTCCTACTCAGGTCCATATACGACAGGATAGCGCCTCAGATCCAATGTGTCGCCTGTGTCATAATGGAATCGCTGAAAAGTCCGGGCTTTGTTCCAGTTGCGATAATGATTCTATGCCTGCCAGTCCCGTCGAGATTAGCCCTAACTTCTCTCGACTTCACTATAAGCCAACAGTCAAGAGGTACAACCGTCCACCTCCATTGATTTCTCAGTCTCTCGACAGTATCGCAAAGCTTCATCGTCCTTCTGCCTCTATCACTTCCGACCCTGAAGCAAATCAGCCCTCGCCGCCAACCTCACCACGATCTCCTTGCAGCAGCCCCGCTGAGACGATTCAAACAGTTACCAGCGGTCCTTCCGTGCCACCAACACCTATGTCAGCGCTTCCAACGCCAGAAGTGCTCAAACAGTTCAAGGATGAGATTGAGTCTAGAGCCCAAGCTGATGATAGCCCTGCATTCGACGATCCTTGGATGATGAAGTCTGCCAGCCCCGAGGCCGATGTCTATGAGGATGGCTGGGCGGATTATTACTTCGACGAGCAAAACTTCAATCCTGGGCAGGGTCAACGTGTAATGAATGGTCCAGTGGTCAAAGTGCAAGCCGCTACTCCAAGCCCTGTCTGCCCAGGCCCTGGATGGATATAAGTCGCGCAAGAGGGAAATTCCTGCAAAGAGATTGTATATCTGTGTATATTCAAAAATTAAGTACGGATAGCGGGTTGTCTTTTTCTATATCCCGGTCAGATAGCGACGAGCGTCTTTTTCAATCATGAGTTTATGTTCCATCATAACTATCTCTCTCGTTGCCTCGTGATGTGTCTCCTCATCTATGTCTACTTTTTGTTGTGTTTATTTCTCTAGTCTACAGAATCTTCGTAACAGTCAAGCCGCTCGAGTCTCCGCCATCAAGTTCTATCAACCCACCAGCTTCTAGCCTCTTCTTCCACTTGTTGCTTTCGTAGCGCGCAAAAATTATTGTCATGCGTAGTGTAGCATCACTACTCGAGTCATGCTCTTGCAGCGCTTCCACAACAGGTGTGAACGTCCATCGGCCAAACGCCCAGTTGAGAATATATCGGCCCAACGCGCTAGGCTCCGGCTTAGGGACATCAGGATCCGAATTTGCGGGCGTGGTGGATAGTGATACGAGAGCCTTGATGCGATATGCTTCATCTTTGGGGGCGGATGAAAGGAAGGCGAGAAGCTTCTCTGTTGATATACGTGCTGAGGGTTCGGCTTTGAGGACGACTGAGAGGACCTCGACTTCGCTCTGGTGATTATGAGAATGACCGTTTGTTGTACCATTGGAATGGTCATGGCTGTGTCCATTGGTCTTTTCAACCTCCCCCTCCGTTAACTTTTGCGCAAGGCCTCCGTCGACACCAAAGACCAAGTCCATTGACACTTTGCCCTTGTCGCTCTTGACCTTGGCAACGTCCACCTCCAAATCGCCAACTCGGTCGAGACATTCGTCGTATCGTAGCATGCTCACGTTCTCCCACTTGTTGAAGACAATCAGGTCGGTGTAGCGCGCTTGAATGCGAGCTGTGTAGCTTGTATCCTCGTAACCCTTCCAGTTCTCAACGTCGATAACACTGATGACACCGTCGAGGACATATTTGCCGGACTCGCGCGCAAGACGGTTCACTTCGAGGGCAAGTGTCGCGGGGAAAGCAGAGCCGCTGGTCTCGATAACAATTCGATCGGGGGTGACGGTATCTTCGAGTTCCTTGAGCGCGGGGCCCAACTGGCCGACGAGATTACAGCAGATACAGCCGTTGAGGAGCTCTTGAACACCTGATATAGCAGAGTTGGCAGCGAGTTGTGAATCGACTGCGAGATCGCCGAATTCGTTCTTGAGAAGGGCGAGTTTGTAGTCTGGGTTCTGGGCGCGGAGTTGGGGGATCAGGTTGAGGATGAGGGTGGTTTTGCCTGATCCCAGGAAGCCTGTGACGATGGTGATGGGAATGGGCGCCATTTTCTTCTGTAGTTGTATGGGAACTTGGAAACAAAGAAAAAGGGCAGGGCGTCAAAGTTTTGTTCCTGATTTAATGCCTCTTTAAGGTAGGTAGGTAGGTAGGTAGGTAGGTAGGTAGGTAGGTATTGTTGGATGATAGTCAGCCCATCAAAATGGACCGATAAGATTAGACTTTTGGGGTCGTTATCGGGCCTCATGGAAAACTACCTACCCCGCCGTCTGCGACTTGACGTCACCCACGATGCTCCAATGCCATGCCATGCCATGCCATGCCTGCCCCGAGGGTCCAGGGATGGCTTTGGGGATTTTGCGCCATTGCGTATGCCAATGCTCAGAGGAAGAGAACAAGGAAAGCACGGCACTTGGTGGCCAGGGATGGGATCGTATTTACAGTATCCGTACCTGCCTCTTTCCCTTTCTCTCCCTTATCATAGATCTTAATCGGAGCATCACCCCTCATCTGGAAACATAATCCGCACCCAAGCAAAAGTGAAAGCCAACATGACTTCTCAAGAATCAGCCCAGAGCAACAACGCGGATGACGAGACCTTCAAGCGTCAGCTTGACAGGGCTGCGGATACCACCCGCGACATGGAGAACCAGAAGCCCAACCCTATCATTGAGAAGAGTACCTATATTCTGTCTCGGATTACGATACAACAGATGCTAACAGTGAATCAGTCACTGAGTACGTTCCCGCTGCGGCCAAGATCCTGCCCGCTCGCCAAAGCCCTCCTAAAGAGGAGGACAAACCCTCAGGGCCTCCCGAGCGACCGCATCACGACGACCAGATTGAAGACTTTGTGAGGGACCAGCACAGAAGCCAGGGTGTTGATGGGATATTGCGCGAGTATCCCAACGACGAGTGATGGTGTTTTGATACTGCATAAGAATTTCTAGCAACATGACAATGGACTTATGATTCACGTATTTCGAGGTTAATTCATCGTGACTGCTCACCACATCAGAAGAGTGAAGTGCCATTGGTAGCAGGCGCTAGCCATGAGCATACTTCATAGACCCCAGTCAAATGCAAACGAATTTTGAGCCTCATGAGCTTAACTTGCTCGATATGAAGGAATCGTTCACGAGAGATCTAGTCCTGCATAACGGGGTTTAGGTCGTTAACCAGGGTCCGTACGTGGCGACGATTGACGGGCAGAAACACGCTGGATACACCAGACTGAGAATCTGGAACTTTTGACAGTTTACGATCGACAGCTTTCCACACTTCAAGCAGCACTCATTATGGTACGCATGCATGCTTACAGTCAAGGACTAATTGCACGATATTATCAAAATTCTTGTCAGAATGATGAGATGTCCCCCCTTCTTGGCATTACACCGCCTACAGATATCGCTGCGAAACAACGACCTGACGGAGAATTTCCTATATCCAAGGGTTTTAATCTACTGAGCGTTTCCCGCGATGGGAAAGGCAACGCGACACCGTGAGAGGTGACCCAAAGGTCGGGTGAAGGTCGTGGCGGCTCAGAAAACATTAAAAAAAATGCTTTTTGATCTAAGGAGCAAAACAAAAAGAGATCGGGAGAAAGTCCAGTTTATATAGGTGCTTGGAAAAATTGGAGAGTGGGGCTGCGGGCTTGGTTCGGGGTTACTAAGCAGAGTTTTTTCTACAGGCTCCACGACAATCTCGGCAGGTGGTTGGTAGTGGGCCATGGGGGTTGCTGCTTCGTAGGTTACCCTATATGTTAATATGAATTGTTGCTATTCACATCTAGATATTGGATGCTGCTTTCTCATATAATTTGTACTAATAACTCTCTAATGCCTACATACCATGTAGTTGTGTACAACAGATATTGAGCCGTCGTTTATTCATGTAGTTAGAGATAGTCAAGTGTCAAGCTGTTTGCACCTACGACGTAATTTTCTCCAGCAGCGTCACTCATATGACAATTGTCAATACCTCAAACATGTCAATCAGTCTGACAAGTATGCAAGAAACACCCCACTTCTCCAGGCGAGTCCTTGCTGTATAGAACGTGGAATTTTCGGAGTAGAGTACTAGGACTGGATGTTGACTCCGGCGAAGTCGATGTTCAGGATGAGCTAATATTGTCTTGTTTGATGACTGCCCAGGAGCAACAACCAGGTGTTGATTGATCTGCCTAAATCCCCCTAGATCAACTCCAGATATGTCATCTTCCTGTTGTTGTAGACACTCCAGACAAGCCATGGAACTGCGCCGTTGATGAAGGACAAAGAGAACTAGCATACTTGACACGCTATATCCATTTCACGGGTTGAAGAGAAAATCCATGACTGGTTAGGTTATTGGTGAGCACATAATCACTTCAAGTACTCAAAGCTCTCCAAGAAAAATGCGTAACCTTTGTCCACGACATGTATATATGATAGAATATTTTGTCCTTCTTCCACCAGTGGGGAGCTGGCGCAACGGTAGCGCGTCAGATTCCAGTGATCTGCTGTTTCCAGCAGTTGTCCTTGGGGATTCCTGAAGGCTATCGGTTCAAATCCGGTGTTCCTCACATTCTTTTGCCCATCTCGGTGCAACTTCTAAGTTGAGTCATTTTTTCCTCTTTCATCTTCTCCTCTTTTTTTTATTTCTTTCCACGACCAGTCCCCGCTACGATGATATGAACGTAGTCTCGTGGGCCCTTAGACATCGACTTGGGGAGCTGGCGCAACGGTAGCGCGTCAGATTCCAGTGAGCTGTTCAACAGCTTCTCTCGGGGATTCCTGAAGGTTATCGGTTCAAATCCGGTGTTCCTCATGTTGCTTTTTTCGATGCTATCTACAACTTTGATTTCTTTTTACTACAAACTCTGGTAACATAGTTTGCTACGCAATGGTTTTTTATCATTCACAATGCCCTCAAGCCTCATGTGTGAATGACTTGACACCCAATTGTACAGTCATACTCAATGGTGGTCATCATAGAAGCAAACAAAGTCCAACAAAGCACCGGTGTCTTGTGTCCGAGATATGTAGAGTTATCGACCTATAAGCAAACACTTTGAAAGGATCTATCTAAAAACACAGGCAGATATGTAGTCATATGTCGATGCAAGGGCGTAAGATCGACCATTTAATTGACGAGTGTGGACCTTGGACGTGGTTGCCTTTATACACTTGAATGTTTGGTCCCCATTTATATCATCATCAACATCAGCACGAAGCATGCACAGCCTCTACATCAGCCAGTTAAAGTACCGATAATTAGCATAGGCACGATGCCTTGTATCGCAGTGGGCCAAGGCATTTCCCATTAGTATGATTACATTCAGTCTTTTAGTCTAACTAACCTGCTTACTCACATATCCATAGTCATCATGTTCCTTGGAGGAGCAAGGCACCAACACTGCCTACACTCCACAGCCTAGGCTAACAGGAGCTGGTGGAAGCAATACCTACCTAGGTAACACAGGGATTCAAAATCTGATCCTTGACTCACCCGGCATCAAAAGTCCTCAAGATCAAGGTTTATTTGCGCCCTGCGCTTGACACGATACTCTGACAGTCCAGGCTACAAGGGCCCTGCAGAGACCCCGGTATCCACCTGTAAGGCTGAAGTCAACCTTAAACATCTCCGATCAACTATAAGATGTGTCGACTCCTGCTGTGCAAATGAATATTCTTCACACAAGATACATACCCGAAACCAGCCGTGAGCCTACGAGATCACACCGCTACCTTTGAAATGGCTACTGCTACTGAGCTCCGGACCGAGCCGCCCTCACTATCTATCTCGCCTCAAAATGCAACACAATCGTCGTCGACTAAACACAACGATGTGGTCAACATGGACGAGGCTGTTCATCTCGCGGCCCTCTGCCGCAAGAGCCTGGCCGACCTTGATCTTCACCTCCCCGAGTTCAACCCGTCCCATCCTTTCACTGCAGATGAGATCACGGCACTGCCCCTGGACAAGCATCGTATCGATGATGCCCTTCATGACCTTCCTCGTCGCAAGTCGGCTCGTCACAACCTGGCCATGGCTATTGCTCCGTTGCTTTACCCTGTCCACGATGGTTCATTGACAGCCATCATTCGTTTCGAGGCAGACCGTGTACGCCTTCGTGCATGGGCCGTCTTGCAGCGACGATATGACATGCTGCAGGCCACCATTCGCAATGGTCACACCACTCGAGGCCTATCTGGTGGTGCCGCACCAGGTGTTCAAGCGCCCATATGGGCTTCCCGTATCCTCTCTCAGGGTGTCTGGGACTCCGCCAAACATCCCATCTCTCTCGATGGAGTGCCAGCTATCCCTATGCCTGTCGAGATTGCTCATGAGACCGACCTTGCTCCCTTCCTGACTCATCTTGAGGGTGGTGGTACCTTCGAGTTGAATGGTGATGAGAAGGGTTTCGAGCTGGACGGTGGACGGGGGGAGCCTTACTATGGTGTTAAAGGTGCCGAGTTTCGCAAAGGTGTCGTCTACGAAGATGGCCGAATGGATCTTTGCAAAATGGTTGTCGGCCCTGACCATATTGGGAAATTGATGGACTCACTTCGATCCAACAAGTTCGTCCATCACTTCCTTCTGGGCAATAATATTATTGGCCCTGTTGGTGCACACGAGATTGCCAACTTCATCAATGATCTCCCCGACCGCATCGATACCTGGTACCTTGCTGGAAATTGCATCAACGGACCCGGCCTAAAGGAGCTTGTCGACGCCATGATCAAGTCTGAGGCCATCACCAATATCTGGCTGAAACGCAATCCAATTGGAGCTGACGCTTCTGAGGATGTGTGCCGTCTCATCACTGGAGTCAAGAACTTGCGAACTCTAGACCTCGACCAGACTCAGCTTGGTGACCGAGGAGTTGCGGCCCTTTTCAATCGCTTGGCCGACCACAAAATGCCTGAGGGCATGACACTCCCTCTGAAGCACATCTACCTCAATGGCAACGGCATCTCTACCGAGGGTGCCAAGGCTATTGGAAAGTTCCTCTTGTCGCCACATTGCGGTTTGACCTCAGTCTACCTGTCATCGAATCCTCTCGGTGATTCTGGCGCAACAGCTCTAGCCCAGGCACTACCCAACGCACCGTATCTGACTCGATTGCTCTTACAGTCGATTGGAGTCAGCACCAAAGGTGCGGTTGGGCTCTGCAAGGCTGTTGCCGGCCATCCAACCCTCGAAGTGTTCGATTTAGGACAGGCATATGCCACCCAGGACCTTGGACAGGCCTACAACTACATCGAGGATGACGCTATACCTACCATTCAAGATCTCATCCAGACCGAGAGCCGTCTGGCTTACATCAACTTCGGACACATGCCTATTACACCTCCAGCACTCAAGGTCATTTCGGAGACAGTGCTCAGGAACCCAACGCTCGTCTACTACTCGGCCTATTCAGTTTTGCCAGACCCAACGCTCAAGCCGGCAACTTTCAAGCCTACGGTTGATAAGCACTTTGCTAACCCAGCTGAGAAGACTAAGCCTCAGATTGGGTTGAACAAGGCTGTGCTGGACCACCTTACTGCCAACGTCCAGACTCGATACGGCGAGGGTATGTCGTACAACCATTTCATGGAGGAGGAGAGACGTTGGCTCGTCAGCGACAAGACAGATGTCCGCAAAATCGACAGTGTGTACCGCAATCGTGATGCCGGGCTTGCTCGTCGTCGACTCCTAACTCTGATCAAGAACTGGGAGGAGGGCGATGAGACTCTGGATCGTGTCATGGCTGCTCATGCGCCAACCTGCGCCTTGCGTCGACACTAAGCTGGGTGCTACTCACAGTGATAGGGGGGTGCTGAGGGAGGAGACTTTCTCAAATGCCCGCCTGCTTTCTTGACTCGACGAGTCTATCAGATTGTTTTGCGATGAGATGCTGTTATTAGTAGTACACGGAGACTAGTAACATCAACTGAAAACCAGTGCGCTAAAATCTGTGCTTTCAAAAATAAAACAAAAAAATAATTGCTATGTTATATTTTATAACTGGTGGCGATGAATTATATATACTTAAACTGTTTTTGACAAGACGTGACCGACTGAGTGTAGATGTATATTGAATGCCATTCATGTTTTAGTGATCAACACCAGTCTGTAATGTAACTTCCTCGAATGGAAGCACGTGATGGCGTCCACTGCACCTGCCTGCGGACTGCCTGCATCTGAGAATTGATCTGATCGCAAGCCGTGCCCTTACTCCTGAAACTAATCTTCTCATATTCTAGAGTCAAACCTATATACCATTTTCCCTAGCGCAATATTCATTTCCTGCACGCGTGTTATTTGAGGAATTTCTATATACCAAAGCGAAAATAAGAACGGTACACCCCAACCAATACACTTATAACTCAGGCGCATCAGCTTACAATAGAAGACCCTGATACTCACAACCACATTCATAAACCGAGGCGAGGGTCGCACAGCGATGCCTCAAAAGCGCAAACGACCCGATCAAGACCCCGCTGAATCCGAGTCCGCTCCTATCTCCGCATCCGCATCTGCGCCCACATTCAAACCGACCTCTTCCGATCCTCAGTCCAAACCCACAGCGCGTAGAACGACGCGTCAAACCCCCGTTATACCGCCAACGCCAATACCAACAGCATCACATTCACAGCCACAACCACAACCGCAATCGCAGTCGTTACCACCACAACGTACTGAAACTGCTGTACCGCCGCCTGTCATACCAACGCTGCAATCAGTTTCTTCAAAAACAACGACCTCGCCCGATCAGAAACGCACTCGTGCCTCCAACGGACGTTCTCAGCCTCCGTCGCAACCCACTGTCATCGCTCCAAACAAGGCGCAATCGCAAACCTCTCCTCCTGTACTGAGATGGGCTCCGCTTGAACAGCCAGGCCCAGCGATACGGCCTCCAGCAACAATGACAGCCATTCCCCCGCCCCGACCTACCGTCGCTGGTCGTCCACTTTCAGATCTAGTTGCGCCTGAGATTACCTACCATGTCCCCCAGTCTCACGCAGGCTCGTTACAGCGGACTTCAGCTCTAGTCCGACCTCACGGCCCTACAGCTCAGCCACCACGCGTACTCGAGCGACCGCCACCTCCTACAGTTACACCGGTTCACCCGCCGAAGCCTCCCATGGCTCCGTCTGTACGTCCGCCGCTGCGAGCCGATCGCAACATTGATAAGGTCATGCTAGGCAACCTGTGCTTCAGTACATGGTATCCTAGTTACTATGGAAAAGAGGTGCTAGGTGAATCATCGAGCAACCCAGCGAGGACAGGCAGTAAGGACGCAGGTGCCAAAGATCATCAAACCACAGGCGGCAAATCAGCATCTCGACGGGACCGTGAACACCACCCTGCGGTCGATCGCCTCTGTGTTTGCCCCCACTGTTTTAAATATTCGAAAGAGTTGGTTGCTTGGTGCCATCACGTCCATGTCTGCGAGCGCAAGACCCAAATACCAGGACGCAAGGTCTATGTGCACCCACGCGGGCGCAGAAAGATCCTTGTACCGCACGATACCAAAGCTTCGGGGTCGAAAAGACGAAAAGGGGAGGGGAATATCAGATACGTTGAGGAAATTGTGCAAGATGAAGGAGAATGGAGTATCTGGGAAGTGGATGGCGAGAAGGAAGGGGTAAGTCCAAGTTTACATATCACAATATTGAGATCCGTAATGCTGATACTATCCTCAGCTCTTTTGCCAGAACCTATCACTCTTCGCAAAGCTGTTCCTTGACAACAAGTCCGTTTTCTTCGATGTCACAGGGTTCAATTACTTCTTGCTTGTCTACACACCTCCAACCCGGCCGTCAGACAATTTGGCAGAAGCTCAACCTCAAGGACCCCGAATAACTGGATTCTTCTCCAAAGAGAAAATGTCATGGGATAACAACAACCTCGCCTGTATTCTCGTATTTCCCCCATGGCAGCGAAAGGGCCTTGGTGCTTTGCTCATGGGGGCATCGTACGAGATCTCTCGACGGGAGGGCATCTTGGGTGGACCGGAAAAGCCCATATCAGACCTTGGCAAGAAGGGCTACAGGCGTTATTGGGCAGGCGAGATAGCAAGGTGGCTGCTGGGAATAGAAGTGAATGCCAAAGGCCCCGAGAACGAGGTTCTGGTGGATGTCAACGATTGCAGTAAGGCGACGTGGATTCTTCCCGAAGATTGCCTACAAGTACTGCGAGACATGGGTGTTGTCCAAGAGCTGGGTTTGGGTCCTGGCAAGCCTGAAGAGAAACCTGTTACTGGGATGGAAGTGGAGGAGAAGAAAGCCGAAGAGAAGACGAGGACTTCACCGATTACCGATGGAGTCGTCAAAGAAGACGTGGTCACGGTGGTGAAGATGGTGCCACGAGTGCGGGTAGATAAGCAAGCGGTCCGTCGATATGTGGCTGAGAATAGGATTAGCCTGGAGCACATGTGTGATCCTGCTGGTTTCGTGGAAGGCTACGCAATTAAGGTACCTGATGCAGTGGATGAAGGAGAAGACGAGGAGGCGGCGGTGGAGACGGATTGATACGATGTCCAAGTTTGGTCCTGGTGTAAGTGCAGGTGTGCAATGTGTGGACAGATATGTATGTATGTATAGATTAGACGCTTCGGCGATAGTGATACCCCCTTATTCAGAACCAACTGAGTTGAAGTTTTTCTTGAAATGATGATAATGATTTAATTATAGCCTCTTCTTATGTATAGTCTCTTCTTATGTATAGTCTCTTCTTATGTAAAGACATGCGAATTTGGTTTATCATAGGCTGGGCAGCATCATGCACTTGAGACACTGCATATTTTGAGGTCGAGCGGAGAGGTTATTGTTCAAGTGGGTACATTGATGACTGAAACAGGCCAGTATTGGAAACAAGCCAGATGCTATATATATGTCATGAGTCTTTGGGCATTTGAATGTATATCAGGGTCGATGGACCTCTCTCATTCCTGTTGACTCTCACTCTGCCCCGATGCCGGTAGGTACCTACGCCTTGAGCTTTCCCAAATAGGTAAAGAGCTTGAATCAGGTGGATGACTTTTGCACAGTGTTTTTTTTTAATGGTCCGTTCCGATTTTGCCCTTGTTCAAAAAGTGTTGGTACTGACTGACACACCCCAACTGGGTGGGCATTGGACCGAATCTTTTTCGCCGATTCAATTCTATTTTGTCTTCAGTCAGCCGCGCCGAGTCGAGTAGAGAGGGGAGGGCCCTGGTCGCCCCAGACTACGCCAGCTGTGAATAATATGGAGATTCGAGATTCAAGATTCGAGGTGAGATGCGGAACATGGGGAAATCAACTGTGACTTGGGCAAGGCTGTGTACTGGCCATCAGGCCCTTCACATGAGCATCAAGGCAATATCTAGTACTGTATCATATTATCTGGCAGCCAAGGTAATATGAGCTGTGTCAGACTATCGTCAGAACGAATCATGACTTTGTTGAGACTGGTGCCATGGAGGTTAACCATTGCCAATGAGGAAAAAGCAAATGGTTTCGGGCTGAAGCCTTTCAGGCAATCAATCGACATGGCTGTGTCACATCAGAGCTCTACGAGTGCAGCTACTCGCTGTTGATCGCGTCCATTCGCGCACTGTCCTGCTATCATGGAGTGGTCGACTCCAAATCCCAAAAAGATGAAACTGATGAGCGTGAAAAGTTTTCTTTCCTTGGAGCCAATACGAGAACAACAAACCATCCGGTTCTGTGTATTCTCCCTTGTTTTCCACTGCGAATTCTTGGTTCAGGCGATTGATTGTTTGGGGCATTGTGATAGGTTTGTCGGGTCTCTGAGCATAATTAGTTTTGTCTAGATGTATGACATACTAGGTATGTAAATCACCAGAACTGGAAGCATCGTAGCTTCTTCTGTGAGTGTTAGGGTGCCACCGCTGGGTCTAATGCGTCCCAATCATACATATTGGCACCTCAGATGTGTACGTCTTCCGTATATGGTTTTCTCCGGTGCTCATGGCATTGGCTTTAGCTTCAATTTATATCAAACCCATAGTTCAATGCTTCAGAAGTATCTCTTGACAATTCACACTCGTGGAACTTCTATCGATTCGCTTAGAGCGTCTCGTCAAGCCACCATACTGTGCTCTGTCACTGTACAAATTTTTATTTGTAGAGATGTGCACTGCATCACTCTTGACTGCCACTCTGTTCACCTCCGCTGGCCAATCAAAATCTGTTTTCGGTAATCACTTTTTGTCAGGTACCAGCCGGACAAGCCGCCTTGATATCAATTCTGTTGTCAGTTATTTAGCCTTGGATGGTCAAGCGCAAGTGCTTCACAGGCAAAGCCGAGCTTAGAACTGAAGAAAAGGAAAGGAAAAAAAGCTTGCTTATCGAAAATTTTGAGGTCGATATGTGTTGCACGCTTGCAGCTCAGCAGTCTTATAACTGTGTTGACTCGGAAGTCCGGTAGGGCCGTCGTTGTCCGCTGCCAGTTCAGAGAAGTTGGTAATTAGGTAGGTAGGGGTCTTCATTGCTCCGGCTTTGTCCCTTCTTTCCACCGAGATTTCACTCACTGTTGCGCGTTCCATCGCTGGTCCCAACCCCTAGCTGCTCTTCATCGTGCTTCTTCGCCCATGATTCATGGCCCACCGCCAAGTGCGGCCCTCGACTGTAAAAGCCTCAGGCCTGAAAGCCTTCCAGCCTATCCAAAGCAATCACAGTTCAGCATTGTCGCGAGATACCCCACCCGATTTCCTCCGACGGCTAAGCAGACCGTGCAGACCTCGATTCCTCAACCTAATTCGCACCCGTGATATCATCCCCATTCCCATCGTTTTTCAGTGCCCTTTTGCTGCTCGATAAGCGTCTGATTTTTTTGTTCGTGGGCCGTTTTCCTCGGTTGAAGTTCGTGTTAGGATGATTATTCTCACTTGGTTCCCCCGTAGACATGTCTTGTTCCGATACATCGTTGTTCCCTTTCCTCGCACCGTTGCCCCGGCTGACATCCTCACACCCCTGATGATATCCACCCTGTGGGCCCACCTAACCTCAGTTTCTTCCCGGCTCCAGACGCTTTCTCTTCCCTTTTCCTTTTCCCACTACCGTCCTGTCTCGTGCTGAGCTCCGTATCTCTTTTCTTTAAACCTCCCATCAGCCTCTCCCTCTTTCAAACCATCAACCATCTCCCCTCACAAATCAATCACAATGGCCTCTTCTCGTGTCTTCGCCTCTCGCCTGGCCTCCCAGATGGCCGTCAAGGCCGCTCGCCCTGCCGTCCGCGCCAACTTCGCTGCTGCCAGCAAGCGTACCATCTCTGGTAAGTTCTTGATGCGGCAAAATTTTTTCTTCGAGCTCAATTGAGCTCGGTGTCGAAACCGACTCGATCGAACCTCGCCCAATGTCATTACGATCAATGAACAATTCGCTCACACACGATTCAAGGCGCCAGCCCCCTCCAGGCCATGAAGCGTCAGACTCTTCTCCAGGCCACCACCCGCAACGCCTTCCAGGTTCAGCGCCGTGCCTACTCCTCCGAGATCGCCCAGGCCATGGTTGAGGTCTCCAAGAACTTGGGTATGGGTGCCGCTGCTATCGGTCTTACCGGTGCCGGTATTGGTATCGGTCTCGTCTTCGCCGCTCTCCTTAACGGTGTTGCCCGCAACCCTGCCCTCCGTGGCCAGCTTTTCTCTTACGCCATTCTGGGTTTCGCTTTCGTCGAGGCCATTGGTCTTTTCGATCTGATGGTTGCCCTCATGGCCAAGTTCGTAAGTCAATCCAACACCACAACCCAACAAATCATGTTTGATGCCCGACTAACCATGCCTCGCTTAGACCTAAGCTATTTCCCGGCCAATTGGGTAGACTCGTGCCGAGTGATCGGGTCAACGATAAGGAGGACGCTGCTGAGCGCAAGGTATTGTGCCGTGTCTTCAAAACTTTGACGCGGGTGCCATTGTCGCCAGCTTGCACGATAGAGGGGAGGTTGTCTTGTAATAGACGGGATAGAGAACTGGGAAGGACATTGGTCATGGGCACTTTCCTATGATTAGAGTTGGGGAAATTCTGCATAATTCCTCCCAGGGACCGATTTGTAAAATAAAAAGCCTCATTCATCCCGCTTCGTCCAATGCATCAGGAGATTTTCTATGTTTCATCACTAAATGAAACCTGGTAGCAAAACCCAAGGTTTTGTCTTATCGAGGTCTAGATTGACGTCTCAATTGACTTTCAATCGATGACATCGTTTTGAGTAGCTCATCTTGATGCATGAGAGCTGCTGTAAAAATGAGGCATTTGCTATGCCTGAGCTCCCGTGGGCCGGTGCCGGGGTGTTGGGCAAACTTGCTGGCAGGCTTTCCCATCTTGCCAACTTAACCGAGTTGACCCGGGGGCCGGACTGGCCACCTATCATTCGTCACACATGGCATTCCCCTCGACGCTTGGGTGCCTGCGATTCAAGGCACAATATCGAGATCGAAGTTTCTTCGCAGAGGGCAGATCTCCACACGGTGTAAATGTTGTCTTCCTTAGTGCATGTCGCTAGCCGTAGCGTCTCACATACACCAATCGGGCGTCATGAGCGAGTTGTTCAGGTGGGTAGAAAGAAGGCTCAATGATCAAGGGGGTTGATAGTGGAGCTGTCGAGAGGGTATGTAAAGAAACACAAACCCACCTGATAATAATAAGGATCTGATCTGTAGTAGTTGCTGTCGTTGAGCAGGTGCAAATACAAAGTCGAACGTAATATTATCCATCGGCGAGATGTCTTACCAGCTTGTTCCGACAGGCACATTTTTAGGACATCGATATGTCTTTCAAAAATGACAGCCATATTGAGGGCGGTATTGCTAATGTTTCCATTGCTGTGTATCTTTTGTGCGGTAGGGTGTTGTCGATCCTGCGAACGAAACGAACGAACCCATGGGCAAACAAGTATTTGGCAAAATGCCCCGAGCGAAAACGAACTGCCCGACAAGGCTTGACGCAAGCTGATTTTCGAAACACCCAGCATGTTCAAGTGAACGTCGATATGTGACTAGGTGTTTCTCGCACACGCATTTTACCAACAACGAGAAAATCGATAATCGCGGATAAGGGAAAACGGAATTTTCTTGCGTGGCGACCGGGCAGCGATATTTTCGAGCAACAGCGAACATGTGTGAACGACGGCGTGCTAGGACTTACAGTATCCGTACCGGGGATAGTTCGAGTGAACGGCGGACGTCCAGTAGACGACGTTGTTGTGTAGGAGCTATCGTGCCTTCCATCGATTACGCGGCAATTGTCGAGGGGGAGACCTGTTTTGTGTTGAACGCGAGGACATGAGATTCCGATCCGTAAATTGTGGTTGTGCTCTCAGATGTCCCGGAGTGACTTACTCAGCTCTGGAAACGGTAGGGAAATGCTGACCTGGAAGGAAATAACAAACGAGAGAGACTAGACACCAACCTGAGGATAGGACGATACATATACTGTGTTCTTGAGAAGAGGACATGTCTCTAGCCCGGCGCTGTATATGCTGCGGTGAAACTGCTTGTTTCTCGAGTCCCCCTCGTACTTACTCGCCTGCATAGGGTATACTCAACTCCACCGTCCTTGGAGCGTTGGACGGCTAGCTGGTATAAGCCGTTTCAAGGACTGCAACGAACTCCTGAGTTGGATCCACGACCCCTTCGTCGAATAGCACCAGCAACATGGAAAAAAAAGAGGAACAAAGAGAAGTAGAAGGCTGCATCTTGGGTTTCATCCCGTTTCTTTCCCCTCACCTGAATCACATGACCCATCGGTGTTGCCTACCAACCCGCTTCGTCTGTCCAAGCCATTGTGTCACATCGCCGAGGGGATTGAAGAATCATGACATGCGTGATCAAGAAGAGCGCGGGATGGATGGCTGTGGCGTACGGGAGGGGCATTTGTCCGTTATAAAGGTGTTTTTGTGTGGTGTTCCTGGGTGGGATCAAGTGAGACTTGGCGGGTTGCCGACGAGAGTGTAAGTTGAACGAAGTCGTACGCAGAGGAAGGGATATTCGATCAAGGAAAAGAAGAGGGGAGGAAAGGAGAGAAGAGAAAGAAAACATGACAGGACAAAGCAGGACAGGGTAAGGAATTTGTGTGTGGGTTGGCTCCTATTATTATTGACCTGGCCAAGTTTTGAGCATACAGGGACATTATCCGAGTCACAAAAGTGAGGGGAAGACAACGCCGTGGCTGCCGTGCACAAGATGAAGGGGGCAATCAACCGCTGACAGTCTTCTGCATTTGGCAGGAACGTCTGCTGGATGGTACCTTCCCATCTTCCGCGATTGGCCATTGACTGCCATGCCACCCATCCACGCCGTGTGCCTTGCCTGGGCGTTGGGGTGCCATTCAAGCCGTCAGCAGAAACCCAAAAGGACGCGCACTGGTTGTGATTTGTCAAGGCGCAAGGGGAAGAGACACATTCTACCTTACAGTAGACGACGATTGATCTTTATTTAGATACTGGCTGCTGGATGTGATATTTGCGTAGTGGTCCTCGACGGCGCACAATTCTAGGTATATATCTAGATGTTTTATATGTGATATCACGCGACAAGTCTGCGCATTATCCGCATCAAGGTCGGCAGTTACTGCATTCTAAGTCTATTAGAAGCGGGGAAGGTTCGAAAATCCGGGGTAATTAAGGTGCGGGTAAGACTTGCCTCCCTTCCGTAGTGGAGCACTGTTGTCGTCTCCTCCTTGTCTCTGCATGTGTTCTCGGGTTTCACAGGGTGGACACGTTGACGTTGGCATAAGTCGTTCGATTTCTATGCCCAAGTGATTCGATAGTCATCATTTTGTCCCTGTTCATGCACTCACTACCTATTAATTCTTGGCTGTGACCACAAGTGCATCGGAGTATTTACTGTTCGATCCTGGCCCGATGCATATCCCCTTCAATTACTCCGATACCCAATTTTTTAAAACTGCCACAAGAGTACTGATCTTGGAAAATAGGCTTAGCCTCCCACTAAAATATGCGAACTTTGGAGCGTCAGTCAATTTCAACGTCAAAGTCATAATGTGAAGGACAAGTGACAGGGCACGTAATATTCAAAGATAACTTCAAAGATTGTCCAATTACCAAGAGCATAAACAGACTCCGTAAAAAAGGCCACGTAAAACAGTGATATACAAGTATCAACAATAGACATGAATATTAAGCTATTGATTGAATATCTAGCCTGTGCCGTAGCCTATACCGCAGAACTCCTGGTTTCGTCATGGTTACCCGGTCCCATCATCCATCAACAACAACAACAACACAACCTTATTTTTTGAATGTTGCACTTCGTTCTCCCTTCACAGGAGGTGCCTTGCGTGCTCCCTTGACATCCGTGTCCGCAGACTTGGAATAGGGGTCGAAAAACTTCTTCTTGGGCTTCGCGTCCGCTGCGCTCTTTGAATCTTTGCTGGGGTTCATCACCGACGCGGCTTTGGTGTAGTCAAACGGTACGGCGTCGAACTTCTTGACCTTCTCCTGATCATCTTGTTTCTTCTGCTTCTTCTGAGCCTTCCGAGCCTTTTTGGCTTCTTGTCGTTCAACTCGCTCTTGCTCAGCCTTCTTCTCCTCCGCCTTGCGCTGCTTGCGGCGAGCATTCCTTGACGCTGCTCGATCGGGCTCATCCTCAACGGCCAGAACCCCATTGCCATCCTGCATTTCCTCGTCACTGTCTGATTCCGACTCCTCCTCACTTGAATCGGATTCTTCCAACGCCTGTGACTTTCGCTTCTGACCCCTCCTCAGCGTAAACTCTTCATCATCTTCTTCAACCTTAGCAACGCTAGCTGCATCGGCCACATCCTGGGGCTGTTCAGGAACGATGGCCGCGTTGGTGGCTGTATCGTGTTGAACGTCTCCCTCAGCCGAGCCTTGTTGTACAAATTTCTGCCAAGGAAAAGGGATGAGATCCTCGTCTGTTTCGGCCGGCCGCGTCGGAAGTTCCCATTGAGAACTGATCGGCATATCTCCAAATAACTGCGACCGGGTCAGCCTACTGACCGTGATCTCTCCATCAAGATCTGGTAACTTTGTAGTCTTCCTAGCTGCCACAGGAATGCCATATTTTCCTACACTGTCCGGTGCCATCGAGGTAAAAAAGTGAAGCAAGCTAGGGCCACCCTTGGCTTTGGTGTCTTTGACTTGTCCCCAGATCTCGTTGAACCGGGGCCTTGCTAGGGATGCATTCAGCGGCAATAAGCTGTGGAGAGCCTTTGCGTCAGGCGGGTTGATCCGGGCGATTTCTGCGATATCTCTGGTGCTGAGAACGTAGTTGGTGCTCTCATCCTCCTTTCTCGCTGTATTATCTCTCCACTTCCACAGTGCTCTGAAAACGGCGAATTGCTCACTGTCGAAGGCGAGATGTGAGTTTTTGAAAATGTATCCATACCAACCGCGAGAACCCTCGCCAGTCTCTTCGTCATAGCCCGGGTTTTCGTAGCGAGAAAGCGACTGCTCTCTTGATTTCTCAAGAGCTCGACCTATGTAGTCTTTGTCGAGGTTGGTTTTGTCCGAGGCAGCAATAAGTTCGTTTCGTACTCGATCGTAGATGTAGAGTAGGTAGTGAGTATCAGATCGAGCATAGTACATCATCTCCTCGGGCAGCGGTCGTATTCTCCAGTCTGCCAACTGGTATTGCTTGTCTGCGTCGAAGTCGACGAACTTGGACAGTAGATATGCCAAACTCTTGGCTGGGTAATGGAGTTGCTCGCAAGCAAAAAAGGTATCAAAAAGGCCATTCACGTAGAGTCCCAAGTCTCGCTGCAGCCAGACCATGTCCATATATGCACCGTGGAATACCTAGTTATGTTAGTTGCGACTTTGAGCTGTTGGTTTCAGGGTACATACCTTGACAATCTTGGGATTGGTAAAAACCTCATTCAAGACCTCAAGCTTGTGGCGCCATGGCTGTAGAGTGTCCACGATCCAATCCTTCTCTCGTGTGCTGATCTGCATAAGAGATACAAGTCCGATGTAGGTTCTGAAATCGTGATGTTCCAGATCTACTGCAACCTCTTTTGCCTCTTTCAGTTCCTCTAGCATCTCGAGAACACCCTCGTAGGTGTCAACGAAAGTCGCCTCGGTTGTTTCCACCGGCTGATACTTGATAGGTTCAGCTTCTTTAAGGACTCGTTTCGGGTATGTCATGCGGACAATCTCGTGTTCGTAGGGATGTAGGAATCTGCAAATTGCAAGTTAGCAATCGGCTTGGAAACTGAACTCCTGGTTCAACTATGATCATGGCACACGTACTGCGGTATGCCGTTTTCGTTGGGCGCTACAGTAAGACTTTCTTCCAAAGAAAGCTTTGCGTTTGGTTTCGATGTAAGCATCGGCTTCCATGGTGAAGGTGCGAAATTGTCTGGCTTTCGTTCGAAAAGGAGTTGAGGCTTGGAAATGTTGGCATTTCGAATAACCTTGTTCGTCGATTTGGGCTTCTTGGGTTTGTTCGCCTGTCGATGTTTTAGCCAAGTTGATTATCAAAAGAGTGGCTCACATACAGAATCAGAGACCGGCGGCTCCTTTCTCTTGACAAGCCCTGTGTACTCGTCCAATGCTGTGTCGGCCTTTTCGAGTGAAGAATCTACGACATCGACCACGTTTCTCCAGTTCATTTCGATATCTTCCACATCCTCAAGCCTGGGTGCCTTGACAGCGCATGCCTTGCCAGCGGACTGCAGTAGCCGTGTAGATAGTTCGAGGATTCGCGAGGTTCGATCTTCGAGTTGTTGAGCAACGTCGGGGTGAACGGTACGCTGGAAACTCAGATCCTCCGCGGCGATACGATTCACAGTCTTGACTGTCGACACAAGTGCCTTCTGAATATTTTCCTGAAGTGATTTAAAGTCCTGAGATTGCTCCATGATTGCGACAACGAATGCGCGATGCGCGTGCAGTTGATGGCTGTACGTGATGGTCGCGATGCGGCAGCGATTCTCGAAAAATTCCTAGCTTTGCTTTGACACACTTATCGATAAGATAAACTCTATATCTGAGTGCACGCAGGGCAGCCCCACAATAAACTTGAGTCCTTTCGCATCTTTTGAATTGAATCGAGAGGTGCTCTAAACTGGTTTAACAGAGATAGCGACTAAAGGCCTTATCGCCTGCAGGCTGCAGGTATGCTAATGCAAATAGAGGGGATCGTACTCTGATAGCCTTAAATAGACGATGAAATGTAAACTACTGATCTGTCCCAGTCACGATGCTTAAACTCATCCTCGAAATGTGTGTTTGGTTGAATGTTAAACTGATCAGGATCTAGATGCAAAAGAAAATTGGCAACGGCTCCCGGGCTGACGGTTACGCCTCTCACATATTTGAGCCTTTTGAAGTCAAGCGGAACGGCTCAGAGACAAATTCGATTCCAGGGTTATCAGTCTATCACCAGTTTCTCACTTTTCCACTTCCCCTGGATCGGTGACAGAGATTCAGGACGTTCTGTTCCGGTCAATAAACCTGGCCAAGGCACAAACATGGCCGCGTCCGCTTCGCCAATTGGTTGAGCGGTTTATTGAGATATTAGAGTCCACTTCGTCAGTTACTTTGGGTCCTTTGGGAGTCAGTATCAGATAAACCTAGTACAAGTTAGGCCGTGTAATACCTAATGGGTAGAGTCTGGACAAAACATGCCCTGAATGCGTCACTTTTCGATCAGAGGAATTGTTCATTTGATAAGTTTTAAGACAAGATCCAGGCCTTGAATCACTGATGTGGATACAAGTCCACTTCGACCGGTTTTTGCTGTCTACTGACCACGTTAGTTTTGTACTTAAAACGAGGTAGACTAACAATGCGAGAAACGTTCATGACGCCCGTAGTGGCCGATGAATCAATCCCGTCTCCGGAAACACCTCCGGACTGGCCTCTGGGACAAGCGTTGGGGATTGAACCGCCAATGAATCAACGTATAGAAGTGGGCAGGGTTGGTTTGCAACTCGGCTTGGTTCGAAAATGGATGTTTTCCAATGCTACTATTATCGAAGAATGTGCATCAACTTCCCCCGTGGGCAGGTTACTTTGCTGGTACTGTAGTGGTCCGGGCCGTGTAAATACCCCCTCCACTCCCAATTGAAGCAAACGGCCCGGATCTCGATGTTCAGCGAATAGACATCAACCGGGAAGCGGAAGGTCTCGGCTGCGGGATAATACTGAGAGTGAGGCAAAAATAAAACATGAGAGATTGCTTATTATGAGGCCAGATCAGGCACATATGATTTTAAATACATGTCTACGCAAGGTACCTTGCAAGAGACAAGAAACTTGCCGATATCATGGTGAATGTTGTGCTTCAAGATGATTTGCACATGTCAGACATCCATGCCAGCATTACATAGTACTTGTTAGTGCTGCATATATCCATATCGCCCTGGATAGATCTATCCGTGTTCAACGGTTACGACAACAAGTGAAAAGGTACTTAGGTAGGTACAGTGACTAGAGTGAGTGAGCGCCTTGTTCGTATTGCATTGCCTTGCCTTGGTGAACTGAACTGGACTGGACTGGGCTGCTTGCGGGCAGGTGCTAGATGCCCCTCACTTTCAATATTGTTTCCTATCCCCTCAGACCCATCCTTGCTCTGCTTCTGTCTTTTTCTCTTTATTAAAGCTTCGTCTCTCCCTTTCTTTCCTTCTCTCACTTTCTCATGCCAAAGCACAGAAGGTTCTAAACCATCTCCATTCTGTGCCTGTCACTCGCCAACAATCAAAACAAAATTCAACCCACTGTCGATACTAATCAAGAGATCCTTGTTTCTTCAAATACATACCGTATCCGCTTACCACGCTTTCTCCAATAAATCGACTGACCTTACGCTCAATAGCGTCATCGTTCCGCTACTCAACAACCCAAAGCTCCCTGCGCTAACTCCACTACTTGCTGGGGATCTACGTTTCTAGCTGCCAGGTCAATTCGCTGCCCCTCTGCCCCTCCACTGACCATCGACCATCGATCATCGGCCACAAAGAACCGCGACAAGACCGATTACTTTGCACTCCGACTTTTCCTCACTTCCTTTCTCGATCTCTCAACTTCAATTTTTCAATCTTTGAGAATTATTGTTCCTGCCCAGCCAATATGCCCGAGACTGTCGGCGAGAACGGCCAGGCCGCCCCAGGCCGCCTGCTATTACTCTCTAACCGATTGCCCATCACCATCAAGCGATCCGATGATGGTAGCTATTCATTTTCCATGTCTTCTGGTGGTCTTGTGACTGGTCTCAGTGGCCTCAGCAAGACTACAAGCTTCCAGTGGTACGGTTGGCCCGGCCTTGAGGTCCCCGACAACGAAGTCGAGGGCATGAAACAACGATTAAAAGATGAATACGGCGCGCACCCTGTCTTTATCGACGATGAGCTGGCAGACAGACATTACAACGGTTTCTCGAGTAAGCACAACTTTCTCCAGGCCTGGCTCATATACGCCTCTAACAACATCTTTTAGACTCTATCCTTTGGCCTCTTTTCCATTACCACCCTGGTGAGATCACATTCGACGAATCCGCTTGGGCTGCATATCAAGAGGTCAACCGCCTCTTCGCCAAGACCGTTATCAAGGACGTTCAAGATGGTGACCTTATCTGGGTGCACGACTACCATCTGATGCTTCTTCCTCAAATGCTTCGTGAGGAAATTGGCAAGTCGAAGAAGAATGTCAAGATCGGTTTTTTCCTCCACACTCCTTTTCCCAGCAGCGAAATTTACCGAATCCTGCCTGTACGAGAGGCTCTCCTTACTGGTCTTCTCGACTGCGATCTCATCGGATTCCATACATACGACTATGCTCGTCATTTCCTGAGCAGTTGCTCCCGTATACTCGAGTGCCCGACTACTCCCAATGGTGTCGATTGGAACGGTCGCTTCGTGACCGTTGGCGCTTTCCCCATCGGAATCGACCCTGAAAACTTTGTTGAGGGTTTGAAAAAGCCAAAAGTGCAAGAGCGCATCGCTGCTCTGAGCCGCAAATTTGAAGGTGTCAAGCTTGTTGTTGGAGTCGACCGCTTGGATTATATCAAGGGTGTGCCCCAGAAGCTACACGCTCTTGAGGTCTTCCTCACCGAGCATCCTGAGTGGATTGGCAAGATTGTTCTGGTTCAGGTCGCTGTTCCTTCGCGCCAGGATGTCGAGGAGTATCAGAACCTCCGTGCCGTTGTCAACGAATTGGTTGGTCGCATCAACGGAAAGTTTGGTACCATCGAGTTCATGCCTATCCACTTTCTGCATCAGTCGGTCAATTTTGACGAACTCACTGCCTTGTACGCCGTCTCTGACGTCTGCTTGGTCTCGTCCACTCGCGATGGCATGAACCTTGTCTCATACGAATACATTGCAACACAACAGAAGAACCACGGAGTGATGATTCTGAGCGAGTTCACAGGTGCTGCCCAATCTCTTAACGGCAGTCTAATCGTCAACCCTTGGAACACAGAGGAGCTTGCCAACGCCCTGCACGACGCTGTTACCATGAGCCCCGAACAACGAGAGGCAAACTACAAGAAGCTCGAGCGTTATGTCTTTAAGTACACAAGCGCTTGGTGGGGTGCCAGTTTTGTTGCTGAGATGACTCGTCTTAGTGCTGAGGGCTCTCAGCACAAGACTATACGTAATGTCTCGGGTGCTGTCATCGGCCTCGAAGAGAAAGCTGAGCAGGCTGTTTCTGCTCTTCAACAGAAGGCTGCAGAACTGCTAACCATCGATGAGACAAAAGAAGCCGATTCAAGCGCAGAGCCTTCTCAATAAAAGTCGTTTTCTTGCGGTGGGATATGGGTATGAAAGCACGAGTTAACGAGTTGGGGTTTAAGCGGTCATGATTTAGGAGGTCTCTACAGTTTGTTCTTTTTTTGGCATAATAAAATATATCTCAACGACCGCGTTGTTCCTGTTACTGTTCTCTATTTTACTTTGCAATCTACGGGTCCATTCTTATGCTTGGTTCTTGGACAATCAGTATATAAGTTCTGCCAATCCTTTTTTTACTTGAGTGCCTCACGCTTGCTTCAACTACTTTCGAGCTCACTAGCCTAAAGTATTTCACAAAGGTATCTCACGAGTGTGCAGAAAATAAGATGTACGATGAATGCAAATTGAGCTATTGCGACACAGATGCATCATCAGCTGGTATCTAAATAAAACACACGAAGGTTTATAACCCATGCCCTACAAATTCCAAGGTTCACCAAACTCCTCTCTTCGGATCTCATTATGAAGCCATACCATTTCCGAAAATATCCCCCTTCGCAAATCGTTGACCACTTATGCACTTGATGCTCCGCTCGATTTAGTACGGTGCGTTAACAATGTCATCCTTGCCCAACTTGTATCGACCACTGTCCCGAGTTCCGATACGGCCAGAGCCTCTGCGGGAGTCACTCAGTCGGACATTGCCAATAATACTTTCGCGAGTGGGATTTCGCAGGCTCTGCTTGGCAACCATGTTGACCTCGTTGGGCAAGGCAACAATAACATTTTTATCAGATCCGTATTTGAAATCATCGGCTTTGACTTCTTCTTCGTAGCGCTTGATCTTGTACGAAGCCTTCGTGCCTCGAAGAATTCGCTTCAGGTTCCATTCGATAATGTAAGGACCAGTGGCCGTAATTATGCTGGTCTCCTCCGCACCTGCTCCAGTGTTGAACTTCGCAGGAGTGAAATCAACAGGCTTGCCTGTCTCGTGATAGAACTGAGCTACGTGCTCAGGGGTCAAGGCCAGACGACGAGGGTGTGGTTTATCAGTAGCTGCGAATGCCTTCTCAAAACCCAATTTGCCTTCATTTTTGCCGGACTTTTGCTGTGCATCAACAAGGAGGATGTAGTTCTTGGTCGTACCCAAGATCCATCGGCCGTCAGCAGAGACGTCAATGCCAGTAATAGGATCACCAAGAGCAGGAAGCTGGGTCTTGGCTCGAATACCGAGGCGATCAAAGAGACGAATGTCACCTTTGTTGCTTGCGACAGCGATGTATCCTTTTTCGGTGGTTGCAAGGGCGGAGAAATCGTTCTTGGAAGCGTACTGCTTCATGTCGGTATCAACAAGTTTATTACCAGACAAACGAGGATCGACGCGATAAAGGGCGTTGTGCGAGACACCGAGGAACGTTTGCTCAGATGTCATCTGAGCAAACTTGTTCTCAGGAGCAAATGTGACAACGGGGATATCGTCGTGGACGTGCCATTCATCAACGACCTTGCCGTATTCGAGGTCCATGCGGTAGAGTTTGTTGGGGTCAATCTCATTTTGTAATATGAGATCACGATCCTCGCTGTGCAGCATGACCTTCTTCGGGTTCATCAATTTGCCGCCAGGGGTTGTAACCTTGGAAATGTTTGTGGAGAATTCAAGGTGATTATTAGGCGTGTGCTTGAAAACTCCGATCTTGGAACCGCGGACGACGAAAGAACGATCATGCTTGTATCCAACGGCGAGTTGAGAGTTGACCTCACCATCAGCATTCTTGGGGAAACTGCTGTCATTCTCCTCGTCACTGTCGTACTCCTCCTCTTGAGCACGATCATCTTCAAGCTCGTCCTCCTCGTCCTCTTCCTCCTCCTCCTCCTCCGTGGAGGGCGCATCCTCCATGGTCAGATCACCGAACGCATCGAGAACATACTCGCGCTCCTTGTCTTGCATCTTTGCCCATTTGGTTTCGTTGAGCTTTTCCCAGATGGCCTGCATAATGGCCTCTTGGAACTTTTCCAAAGTGGGTTGATCCTTGAAACGAAGAAGCCAAGATCGTGCAGTGCCATCACCACTGAAGTGGTTGAATACAAAGGAGAGATATTCAAAGTCGAAGACAGGGTTGAAGTCTGCGATAACGGGAGTCCCCAGGTAAGCTTTTTCGCCCGACTCGACTTGAAGCCAATACTCCCATTTGCCGACCTCTGACACTTGAGCGACCACAGACTCATCTACCAGAGCGAAGTGACCAGGCTGCGGGTCAAATACATGAAGTTCTGCTGTGACAGCAGCATAAACTTCCAGAGCTTCGGGAGGGTTTTCAGCGTCTGGTCCGGTCAGAACGGGCGCTTCAATTTCCTCGTCTGGTGCAACTACAGGCTCCCGTTTTGCAGCTGTATTGGCCGTGTTCTTGGACAACATTTCGTCGACAGACTCGATGGATCGAGCGAGGGTAGGACTGTGAAGGGGGCTTGCGGGTGGAATAGGATCTTCTTCTTCGAATTCGAATTGTTGCAAGTCTGATTCCGTTGCGTGTGAGTTTGGTTTTCGGTACTTGCGCTCGTATTGGCACTCTTGAGCGACTCGGACAAACTGTTGCACTTGTGCGGATGTGGTGGAAGCGTCGCAAACAAACTGGAACAGGTCGCCTGTATCGCCGCTGAGATCCTTCCAAGCTAGGACCTTATCACCACTCTCTCGGATTTCGAAACGGAAAGATAAAGCTTCGTCTAAGAGGAAAGTCTTCTCGTCCTTTTCAGAAGCAAGTGCGTCGATGGCAGCGTCTTCCCCTTCTTCTTCAGCCAATAGCTCTGCTTCACCTTCCTCAAAAACACGCTGGACGACGAGTTGGTACTGGAATTCCTGGTTGGTGCGACGGATGCGGATAGCGGAGTCTCTGAAGATGAGCTCAGAATATCCCTTGGGCGATAAGGGGCGAACGAGATAGAGTTGACCTTGGGGGAGTTCGATCAAAGCCTCTTGCGTGCTTGAGCCGAAGATGAGCTTGCCAACTGGAAAAGGAAGCGGAGTGTCAGCGGTTTATATCGGCGGAAAGAGTGCGATTCGAGCAATGAAAAAATAACGGAAATGAAATGACAAAGCAGCTGGAACCAGGATACTCCAGTCTTTGTCTTGGAGGAGGTATGTTGGGTTGAAGGCAGGTGGTAGGGATGATGCGGGGCAGCCACTTACTTCCTCGTAGGGCGAACATACTGATCCTGGTCTCTGAAGGCAGAAAGAAGGAAACAGAAAGGTAAAGGGAAGACGCAAGCGATGCAACACTTGGGCAGTTCTTTTTTTGGCGACTCTGAATCACGAAGTCGCGGCGTAGGTATTTCCCCAAGTTACCCGAGAAGGAATAATGGAGGAAAAGAGATGGAAAGTTGACGATGCTGCCGGCGCCGAACTAATAAAAAGTTGTGACGTGACGATAAGACACCAGGGCAAGTGCAGCAGCAGTTAGGCAGGCAGGAGGCAGAAGCACACTCCCGTTGGCTACCTTGTTTCTAAGTGTGCTCCTAGGCTTGAGATAGGTACCCAGCACAACGGAAAAGAACGGTAGATTCTGACTGGACCGACAGCTTGGGTAAGATCAAGCTAGAGAGAGAACAAGAGGAACAGAGTGCGTCATAACAGGTGAAGGGGTACAACAACAAGTAGTTGGAGGGAAGGAACCGCGGCTGCCTCCCGCCTTTTTTTTCCTTTGTGTACTTTATTTAACCTTGGTTGGAGGGGTGAGGAAGGAGGGGTCGTTTTCGCCACAACTGACGTGCGCCACAGAGGCTAAGGCAGTGGTAGGTACGACAGTTCTCATGTCTTTGTCTCGAGAGGTAAAATTGTTATAAGGCCAAAAGTGTGTGAGAAATTCGACGATGTAAGATGGATAAACCTAAGATTTCAGTTTGGTGAAGTTCGTGTCATATACTGCAACGAACAAAAAGGTATCATGCAATTTCATATAGTTATATCTCCCATTTCCATATCCATATTCTTAGCCTAAAACAACGAGTGACGCCAAGAACATGACAAACATATCCAAAGTGACGGTGAAGTAACTACCAAGCTTTGCTCAAATCAGAGCTCTCCTTCACCCTGGACATGTATGCCTTCCACCACTTCTCTCACGGCTATCTCCTCCTTAGCCTCAGCTGAGGAATCATCTGGGCGAGAAATCCCAGCAAACTCGTCAACAACCAGTCGTGCCACATTTCTGCCCATCAAAGCACTGGTCTCCATACAGGATATGAAGCTCTCAATGCCGGACGTGTAGTAAACACCCTTGCCAATGACAGGGTCCTCAAATGTGATGCGAGGTAACTCAATGGGATAAGAGTAAAACGAGTGTGGATAATACCACGACATGGGCTTGAAAGAGTCAACCTGTCCCTTTGTGGAGATGACTGAATCGGGAATCTCAGTACCTAAAAGTCGGGTGAGAAATTCGGCTGTGATGGCTTTGGGCGAGAAGATCTTATAGACGCGCTCCCTCTGACCAGTCTTGGGATTGTCAATGTATTTCAATGTGCTGACGGAGAAGAAACCGGTACGGCCAACTCCCTCTGCACCCTGCTTTGACTCCTCATCTTCGCCCAAGGTGGTGTAAACAGTGGAGGGTGCCTTACTCCCGGGCTTCAGACCGAAAAATCCTGGACTAAGCTCCAAGGGCGACGTAAAGAGCGTAACATGTAGCTTGGTATAGGGGATCTCGTCGATTTCGCGGTCGAGAACACCCTCCCCAGCCTTGATGCCACCGAACTGCCAAGGGTTGGCTATGATGATCTTGTCGAATTCAATGCCATAATGCTCGGCAGTGTTGTCCTTTGAGTGGACATCTTTAGTCGTGATGACGTATTTGTTCTTCTGAGACTTTTCGATTGTAGCCACAGTTGTGTTGCGGTAGACAGTAGCCCTGCTTTCCAATATCATTTGCTCAAAAATTCGCCAATTGCCTGTTTCGACAGACATGGCATTATCAGTTGCGAGTGAAACCTGTCTTTCAGTTAGCTATCCAGCTCTTAAACAGCCAGGCCTTCCACTGACCAAAGTCTCCAATCCGTGAATGTGAGCCAAGTTGGAAGCATAGTTGACTCGCGTGCCGACCTGCAAGATCTCGCGGGCGAAACGAGCGTCGATGTTCTGGAGAGTTAGCCATCAGCAATTTATAGCGGTGCCGGGGACTTACAGCTTCCTTCAAAACCTGTTCTCCGGTGAGGCCTGTAATTCGGTTTAAGCCCGACTGCTGAGCTCTTTGCGAAAGCGACTTGAAAGGGAACAATGGCTCTTCGTAGAGCTTGAGGAATTCGTGGACCATGGAATCCACAACCTTTTTGACTCTGTATGGTGAAAGTCCGTATCTCCAGAACATCTTTGCAAGGTCCCACCCTCCCCAAG
>JAAGWP010000036.1:0-10998 GCA_013266165.1 Fusarium graminum | reverse complement strand
CACTGATGTTCATTCGATATATTCCACATGTTGCGAGAATTTCTTATTTATTGTCAGACATGTCTATCCTCGAGGTGTAGCAGATACAGAATCCCCAACCTCAATAGTAGGATATTGCGACTCTTTACTCGCATGATTCTCTTGGGAAAATACGTCGTGCCGCATATGCACTCCAAAATATACCTTTCCATCGAATCTTCTCGTCTTTGCTAGTGTCACGAATGGCTCTTCTTTCTTCTCACCTGTGTCTTGGTCTATACATACCATCTGGCATCTGCGGCACGCACCCATGAGCTTGAAGTTTTGATGACCAATATGCATAGAGTCCCAGCTATCCTCAGAAAATGCCGGCTGGGGTTTAGACCCGGCATTCTGTTCCAGTACGATATTAGCGCGGAATGACTTCTCATCCACTGGTCTTCCACCATTGCTGGCGATCTCTTCATTCAACGCATCGACACTCGAGCGGTGAATCACCAACATGGGGCTCTCGTTTGAGAGGAGGATTGTGGCTGACTTTTGTTGCTCAGAATCTGAATCTGGTGGTGATGGTACGTCCGGAAAAGAGCCTGGTATCGCGTGTGTTTTGCTTGGCTGTTGGTGTCGTTGTATTTGTGCCTTTGACAAACGGCTCCTCGATCCCAGACCACCAGGAGGAAATCTTGCCAAGACACAAGGAACACCAAGTACAGAAGAGAAAAACGAGTTGATACTGTTCGAGGTATATATCTGCGTGGCTACTTTCTCGCCACACACCCTTGATGACTGTCTATCAACATCGGAGTTGACGACAGAAGGATCTGCTGATAATGGTATATGTATTTGGCTCGGCCGGCCATCATGTTGCCTACCGTGATATGTGACCACAAGCTCGCCTTTCTCAAAGTCTAGCACTGGTCGTAATAGAGCCATTTTCGGGCACCTTTTCTGACTCAAAGCGTGGCCTGAGCCATGATGGACAAGACACCATTCACGATCCCAGGCCAGACCTTCCGGTCGAACCTCCCAAGGTACCCCTGATGGAACAGTGAAGCCAGCACAGCTTTTTATAGGGTAGACAGTAATAGTCTTGACTTTCAAAGCAGGTAATTGAGACGCAACATCTAATTTAGGGAGCATCATATCTGGCGTAACCATGACGATTGTGCTTTCCTGATAAAACTCCTTGATGAATGCAATAAACCCATCAACGTCTGCTTCAGTGCTCATCGCACCCAAGCTGGCTCTGATGACTCCTGTTGGTTTTCCCGACATAATATCACTGTCAGCTCCGCAACGGAATCCTGCAGAGAAGTTCTTCTTCATTTCCCATGGCTGCAGGTCAAGGGCCGAAGCGATACCTCCGGGGCTGCATAGACCTCCCGTCCGGATATGAATGTTTTTCAAATTCGCAAGCTTTTCGAATTCGGAAAGACTAATCCAAGCGCCGTGGCTGTTCTTCAGATTGAAGGAGATAATCGGACCAGTTCCAAGAGAGTTCTTTTCCGTGGGCATAGTTGTGTAAGTAGAGCAAACTGGGGCACCATTCGCGTGACGCATATTGCCTAATTCTTGAAGCATTCTTTGGGCTAGGTAAGAAGTATGTGAGCTGATCTTATCCATGGAACCAAAGAGTCGTCGATGTGTTTCCATGGCAATATCGAGTGCCACTATGTTATGAAAGGGCAATGTGCCGTCCTCTAATCGCTCGTGGAGGAATTGTGATTTCGGGGCATGCCACTTCTCCTTTCCAGAGACGACCATGTCCACCGTACCACCGCCAAAATATTTTCGATTATCAAACACCCATTCAGATGAGCGCTTCACTATCAATGCACCAAGATCGGGGAATCCAAATATCTTGTACAAGCTCAGAACAGTGAAATCCGGTGCCATACTGGAATCGCTGAAGTCGAGACGGGATGTGGCAACAAACGAGGATGCATCGAGTAGCGTGAGTATCTTATGACTGGGGCTTTTTGCAGCTTTCTGAATGTCTACAGCCCAGCTGAGAGGATATCTTTTACCGTCCATATGAGACTGAGCAGGATAGGCGAATAAAGTGAGCGGCGGTGAAGTGGTAGTGATGTCTTGGAAAGGATATCGTCCATTTGACCATGAGCTAACCTCGTCGTCGTCAATAGATGTGCTGGTAATAGCTTCTTCACGCACCCCGACCAAGCTGGTATGGGAAGCCTGGTGATACGCATAGAAGAAGCCGTTTGGCTGAGTTCTCATAGCGTCGACAACCAATTTGACGCCAGCTGTGGCATTGGCAACGAATACCACATCATAGTCAGCTGGGTCAGCCCCGAAGAACGTCAACAGGTTCATTCGAGCATCTTCAACGCGAGAAGTCGACTGTTGCGAGGACGGAGATGCAGAATGAGGGTTGCCATAAAGAACAGTAGTCATCTCACGAGCAAAGGCGTCTATCAAGGACTTTGAACATAGTGTTGAGCCAGCATGATCGAGATATATGGAATCTGCAGCAAGTCAGTATGGTCCTGATCTAGTATGAGTAGAAACTGACCTTGAATCATGGGATATTCAGTTTCTCTCAACTCCTCTACTGCAGCATTGTAGTGGCAGAGGCCTGGGTTGCCACCACAAGTAGCTGTTGTCATTTGGAGTGGCTTGCCCGGACCTGGAACGGGATACTCGCAGACAGAGGTTGACCTATTGAGAGGGGGATAAAGACAACCAGCTCTAAAATACATAGGAGTGCCAATGCCTTGTTGTGTGTTGCACAACAGCTTATCATGTACTGATGAGGAGGTCTAAGTCGCTATCACGAGCGATAGGGTGGGCTGGAGTGGAGTGATAGTGGAGGGGACGCCTATGCCCATTGCTATTGCTTCGATTTAAGCCGAGGATGGGAGTTGACTAGAATGTTAATGATGGGCCAGCATTTTGAATCAAAAATTAGGCAGACTTGGTGTTAAAGAAGATATGGCAATGACGGTGAAACAAATACCTTATCAGAGGTCAGCTGGATCGTGGTTTGTTGTCTTTGAGCGAGTAAACCGCTGAGTATAGCGGGTTATCCCCCAGATTTCGTTGTTAGTCACGAGCGGAGATCGCCACTTTCCTGTTTCAAGGTATGGCAGGTGCAGCACGGTACGCTCGCTGTTTGCCGATAGAACATCCCCGATTGATTATTGGCCCATAAAAAGGCGGAGGGAATTTCAGTCTACAGCAGGTACAGTACAGTACGCAGCATAGCAGGGTACTTAGCGTGTATTATTCACCGAACATCTCGAAACTATTGGTTATGATTCGTTGGACTTTCTCAGTCTATCCGATGAACTCTCAAAAAGATACAAGCAAAGCCGATGCTACAAATACACAAAGAAATGCTACAGCTATCTCTTTCTCAAAAATAGTGGATAGATACCTTTAAGCCAACATCGCCATGGTCCCTTCAAAACGCATCCATCATCCCGTCCGCACTTGTCCTAGAACAGCAACAGAACTTCCCAGGCTGGGGTCGTTTCAATAGTGGAGATCCCTAGGTACTTACCTAGTGCACTAGGCCGAGGCTCCACCAATTCGCGTGCAGGCAAGCTGAACTTCCCTTCCGAAAGGTCACCAGCCAACCATAACCAACTCAGCCTCTTCAACCTCACTTCGCTCCATCACATCACATCGCATTGCATTGATACTGCTGTGAGTTGAAGTGCGCATCTCTCGACTCAAGCGCTGCTACTACATCGTCTTCCTTTTGAAGACCGCGCTTGTTCAATTAGTTTGTCTCCCCATACTCTTTGTCCTCCTGCTCTCTTTTCCCCTTATCCCTCTTGCAGCTCTTCCAACTCGTCGACCTAGCCCGCATCCGCAGCCTCGCGTTTTCACCCATCCTCCCTCTTTTGACGCGGCATCTCTATCTTGCCGTTCTCCATATTCTTCTTCTCGTTTCTTTTCTTATTCTTCGTTCAGGGCGCGTTGTCCTTGGGTCATCTTCTTCATGGCGCCTCGTTGGCAACCCTCCACTTTTTCTTCTCCCCTTCGCCATTATTGGTTCATAGCTTGCTCAAGATGACTTGTCTAACGTCGACCATGTTGCCAAACAATAGGTACAACCTTTGCGAAACTTTCCAATTGCTATAGAGAGCAGCAGACACCTGCGCAGAAAACTCGCTGAACAGCTTCCTTTCATGCCGCGTCGCGTCGCTGGTACCGATACCAACAATGGACTCTTACACGTCGTTTCGGGATGCTTCGGCTCGCTCACCGGTTGATCGCAACTGGAACCGTGATGAATCGCGCACCCGCGACGCCCGTGACGAGCGTCCTGATCGTGGCGACTCCTTTTACCGTGGAAGATCCCCAGGTTCGTCTGCCAAGCTTGATCCTTTGGTCCCCACCGCCGAATGGCGACATGCTCTAGCATCATCATGCTCTGTGAAGGAAGCTTACATGTTTCAAGGCCACGAACGCCGCGACCGTCGTCGATCTCGTTCCCCGACCACCGTGGACCGCTACGAACCCCGCCCCCGTCGAGGAGATGACCGGGACCGTGACGACAGACGTCGCATACAGTCGCCACCTGCCAACATCGACCGATATGTGCCCGGACAAGACTCTGGATCAGCTAACCCGAGCGTTAACCCTCTCGCCGATCCTGTCAAGCTTCCATACCAAGTTGGCTTCTCTTACTTTGGAGAATGGTGGAGAATGAACGAGAAGATCAAGGAAGAAAAGGAACGAATCCGTACCGGCCGCCGCCGTGAGCCAGAGAGGGCTCGTGGGCCAGAAGACCGCGAAAAGGAGAAGGCCAAGATCCAGTCCGCCTACGATGCTTACAAGGAGGAGCTCCAGGCTAAGATGGCACGGTCATTTGTGTCTGAACACAAGAAGGAGCAATGGTTCAAGGAGCGTTATGTCCCTGAGATTCGGGACGATTTCAGAGGGAAATTGAACGAGTATCGACGCGGCGCCTACAGCCAGTGGGAACAGGATCTTGAATCTGGAACTTTTGATGACTTCTCCCTCGAAGGTCTCCCTAAGAGCGAGAGCAACGGCAGCGGTGGTATGGTTGAAAAGGAGGAAGGGGAAGCGACAGCCACGAATGAGATCCTAGGCGTTGGTGATCTTGTCCCAGCCAACGGAGCTGATATTCGTGACGAAAACCAGTTCCAGCCAACTCTTCTGATAAAGACCATTGCCCCCCATGTTAGCCGTCAAAATCTCGAAGCCTTTTGCAAAGAGCATCTCGGCGAGGAGGAGGGTGGCTTTAAGTGGTTGTCCTTGTCTGATCCTAATCCCAGCAAGCGATATCACCGTATCGGCTGGGTTATGCTTCATCCCTCTTCTGAAACCACACTGCCAGTGGATCGTATTGATCCCAAAGACGAGGACGGTGACGAGGCGATAACATCTCCTCAGCCCGTATCTACCGCCGATAAAGCCTTGGAAGCTATCAACGGGAAGACCGTTAAGGATGAGGTCCGGGGCGACTTTGTCTGCCATGTTGGAGTTCACAACCCACCGGTCCATCCTAGGAAGAAAGCTCTCTGGGATCTCTTCTCTTCCCCCGAGCGCATTGACAAGGATCTTTTACTTGTGCAGCGAATTGTCAACAAGTTCGAGGAAGAATTTGGTTCTGACTTCCAAGCTACCTTGAAGATCGAAGAGAAGGTTGAGGATCTAAGGAACGCTGGCCAAATCCAGCCGGCTGTGGTTCCAGCACCTGTCAAGAAGGTCAAGAAATCCCGAGAGGTAGGAATGGACGAAGCCATGGATGAGGACGACGGCGTTATTGAAGTTGAAGAAGAGGAGGAGGAAGAGGAGGGAGCTATTGAAGATGAAGAGGTTGATGACGAAGATCTGCTAGTCAAAAAGAAGCAACTTGATCTTCTGATCGAGTACTTGCGCCGAGTATTCAACTTCTGCTTCTTTTGTGTATTCGAAAGTGATTCGATTCACGAGCTTACACGAAAATGCCCTGGCGGTCATTTGCGCCGACCTCGAAGCACGCTCTCATCCTCGGCAAAGGCTGTGGCGCGGGCAAGCGCCAACGGCGACCCGTTCCCAGGCAAGAAGCGAGGTGAAGGTGCTGACGAAGCTGAAGGCGAGCTTACCGAGGGCGAAAAGAAGTTCAGAAACGCCTCCAACAAGACAGAGCAGCAGCTCCTCCGGGCGTTCAACTGGGTCAAGACGTTTGAAGACAAGCTTCTCCAGATTCTGGATCCCCATTCTGTCGACATTCGAAAGCTTGGTGGCAGGCCTGCGGATGAGGCCGTTGAAGAAGAGCTTCTCAAACACGTGAAACAGGAGGATGAGCACAAGTGGCGATGCAAGGCTCCTGAGTGCTCTAAACTCTTCAAAGAGGAGCACTTTTGGCGCAAGCACGTAGAGAAGCGCCATGGCGATTGGGTTGAGATCCTGAAACAAGAGGTACGTCTTATCTTGCTAATGTCTTGCTCCATTCAATTAACTTGAGATGTCTAGTTCGAACTGATCAATGCCTATGTGATGGATCCGTCTCACATTGCGCCCTCCAGGACTGATGCCAACTCGAATGGACATTTCCCGCCCTCTAATGGTCAGTCTAGTAATGGAACACCGCGTGGGTTTAACCTCCAGAACTTTGGCATGAATGGTATGATGGGCATGCCTGGCTTTCCTATGGCTCCGGGCAACTTCCCACCCATGTTTGCAAACATGCAATCCGGAGGGTGGAACCCCATGGGCGATGATCGCTCTGGCGGAGGGCCAGTTCGTCGAGGAGGTATGGGTGGTGGCCGTGGCCAATTCCGCTCCGGGCCCTACGACCGCCGAGGCGGAAGCAACCGATACGATAATGGCCGCAACCGAAATGGTGGATCACGATGGGGCGATGGTGCTGGAGCAGCTGCGGGAGGACCTCGAGAGGCTGTTCAGGGCCGCAGCCTCAAGAGTTATGAGGACCTTGATCAGGCCTCAGGTGGTGGAAGTGGTGAGCTCAATTATTAAACCGCCAACATGCCTTGCGATTGAAAAGGCGGCAATGGTGGCTAGGACGCTTTGGAGTTATTGCTTTTTTTAATATGAATATCTGGACTTTGGGATGAACGATGTAGCTAGATGTTGTACCATAGGCCCCCGCTTGCTTCTCGTGTATAAAACGACACTTTATTTAGGAACCTTTACTATATGATATGTTCCTATCTCTATGAGCGGGTCATGATACCATATTTACCATTACATCCTGATTTATAGGCGAGTCCTCTAGAACTAATTGGAGTATCGTGTAAAGCTTACTGGTATATTAACTCTTGGTTGTGTAGTTTATTGATGTGTGTCTTATATATATGTAACTTAACTCATCCCAAACCCTGCCTTCAACTTTTCTATCATAAGTACCTTGGTAGGTAGCATTACTCCCCCCTTCTTCGGTGAGCCTCGGTGAAGATAAGCCGCCATGGGGCAACGAAACTTTATGACGACCAATGACAGACGGCGATAAGATATTTTCGCGACCACACATCCCCACCGCCCACCTTTTTTTTCTGTAGGCTCGTCCTTTCCTCCAGATCCAATACTCTACGGTCGTTTCTTTAAAGAGTTCAAAGTCGCAAACATGGGACTCCTCGCAGAAAACAAGACGTAAGAGACGAATAATCTCATCTTGTGCTTACAACAGCACAAAAGACAATGCGCTAATCTACTACAGCCGTCGAAAGATCAATAAGGATCCCAACAACACCAAATGGACCAAGGATACGAATACATTTGGACAAAAGATCCTACGCGCACAGGGCTGGCAACCAGGCCAGTTCCTCGGAGCCCAAGATGCACCTCACTCCGAACTACACACAGCCGCCAACGCCTCATATATTCGCGTGGTGCTTAAAGATGACATGAAAGGTCTTGGCTTCAAGAAGAACAAAGAGGACGAGATTACTGGTCTCGATGTGTTTCAAGATCTTCTAAGTCGACTCAACGGAAAGACTGAAGATGCTATCGAAGAGGATCAACAAGTGCGACTCGCGGTCAAGGCGCACCACTTTGTCGAGAACCGATATGGAGCCATGAAATTCGTTTACGGTGGTCTACTCGTGGGCGATGAGATGAAGGGCTTGGAAGAAAAGGAGGACGAGGAGCAACAAACAGAGACAAACAGCGATGAGGACGTTGTTATGGAAACTGCCCCAACACCAAAGGAATCAAAGAAGGAGAAGAAATCCAAGAAGAGAAAAGCAAGCGGCGATGACGACGACGAATCTTCCAGCCGAGAAACCGATTCGAAGAGCAAGAAGAGACGCAAGGAGGAGCGCAAGCTAAAGGGGAGCGACACCGACGAAGCAAAGACAAAGAAGAAGAAGGAAAAGAAGGAGAAAAAGGACAAATCCCGCAAGAAATCGACAGAGGATGTCTCAGACAACGAAGACGGCGAAGAGCGCTCGAAGAAGCGAAAGTCCAAGTCCAAGGATAAGAGCCGATCTTCCGAAGACTCAGACGAGGACAAAGTGAAGGACAAGAAGTCCAAAAAGGAGAAGAAGGACAAGAAGAAGCGAAAGAAGGAGGAGGCTGCGTCAGAATCTACCAGCGCAGACTCGACGCCAGCGGTATCGGCCCCAGGAACAGGAGCCACAACACCATCCGGCACTTCGACACCTCGAGGTAGCAGGAACTTTGTGCGGTCGCGATTCATTGCGCAGAAGAGACAGGCAGTGATGGATACCAAGGCACTGAACCAGGTACGTATTTCTGCGTATTTGATCATTGGATTCAGTTTGCTAACTATGGACAGATTTTTATGGTTAAGGCTTAAACTGCGAGAGATGGGAGGTTTGATTGGCATACAATACAATACACAAGCGTCTAGATGGGTGTAGAGACATAGACCACGATTGTCAGATATAAGCGTGTCTACGACAATGTTGCAAAAGGCGTCAGGTTATGGTAATGTTGGAGAATATCGCATTTTGAAGCAGATGAATCGCCCCGACAGTGACGGATCGACATTGTGTGTCGTCAGGCATTAAACACCAACGGCATGCTTATAGTCTCATCTATCAATCTCATCAGTTTTGGACTTGTTCAAACCCGATTATTATACTTCGTCGATATGTCACCGTAATGACTATGAGTGGTTCGTATCGTTATGTGTGTACAGTAGGTCACTTTCATCAGGCCACACGAGATATCATTGTGATGGGTACGAGATTATAAGAAAATATGATCGTATCATTTGTCTTGTGCTACACGAACACCTGAGCTCGCTTCAGCGTAAACTCCGCAACTAGTTGCCAATGGCAATGCAAGTCAAAAGGGCCTAAATGCCCTGCAATCTGCGTACATGCTAATAATAATACATAGGACAATGCCTTTTAAGGTTCATAATTCGTTCCATTTACTTTCCAGCATTCTTTCCAAAGTTGCTGCAATGTAATTGTCAGTATGAAGAAACAATGAGACAGTATAGGATAATGTGTCAAGTGTGACGTACTTGTGGAAGAACTGGCTGAACATGCCACCCTTGATCTGCTGGTCTGTCATACTTTGTCGTCGGGCGGCACTAGCATCGGAACCTCGCTTCTGCTGATTGAGGCCGGCGAAGGCGGGCATGAATCCTGAGCTCTGTTGAGGGTCATATTAGTGGGGGATTGTTAGGAAGGTACAATATGGACGTACTCGGCGACGGCCGCTAACGTTGCCAGTGGGAGAAGATTGGGGAGCACCAGAGTCCATGATGGTAGTTGTTTGTGGAGGAGTAGATGAGGTAAAGTTGTAGTTGTAGTTGGTTGGGTATTTGTAAGATAAATTCGTGTGTAATCGTCAAGTTATGAGTCTTGGATTGTTTGGTGTGGTGTGAAGATGAGGAGAATGGAAAGCCAAGAGGAGGGGAGCAGCTGAGTTTATATGTTGAACGACCAAGAGAGAATCAGACCAACTGCCGTCGACTTTTAGGCCTACCACCTGCTCTTGCATCAAAGTGTCAGAGTGAGTGCAACTCTACGGATACCTACGTATCTGCCATTGAGCTAAGCATGTCTCGACCTGGCCAGGGCTTGATCTCGCGTACTACGGGAGAGGAAGTCAGACATCCATCATCACTACAGAACTGGCCAATAGCCATTCCAATTCATAAGCTTTCACCGGACATCGCGTCCAAACGTGCCGGCCATCCTTGATCCAGAATAGCCAACCATGCCATGACAAAGGTGGCGTCCCCTGCTCGCCTCTACCCTCCGTTGATAGTCATCCCTTTAGGCTCTGCCCAGGGAGGTATCGTTGGCCAACCAGGACGTTTCGATCTCCGGACGCTGCGACAGCTTCTCTGCGAATCTCGCAGACGAATGCCAAACGGAAAAACAGGCGATAGATAGCAAAGCGGAGACAAGAGATCTCGCTTGTGAATAGTGAGCATCATGACTCGACGCTGATCTCTACCCGCCAGATCCAAACGCGGAGAAGAGCCATGTCAATGCCTTGAAGCAGAGCTGATACTAGATCACACCACCCCAACTTTGGCAGGGGGAATCGGGCAAACACCAGTAAGTTTACGCGGGGAAGAGTATGCCGCTTTCAACATTTGCACTTTGTAGAATGCAACGCTGTAAGCATTGGCATATGCATGATGTTCTTGAGGGAATCAATTGCCTTTTCTGAACTGCTGCTTCTGTTGTTTCTTTTGCAGTACTTCCAGGCATGAAATTGAGATATAGTACATGAATGGGCATATGGGATTTGCATTACGATAACTGTGATAGACAAAGACGTCAAAGCTGTCACAGATCGTAATGACGAGGTCTGGAGTGGATGCACCCGATGCAGGTGCAGCTGGGGAGGGCGGGGCTCAAGGGACGTGGGGCCGATCGACTCGACCGTGTGGGGCCTTGGCTGAAGCACAGGAAGGTGCCGAAAGCGGGGGCAGACTCGATAACTGAATTGGCAGTCACAATCTGTCGCTTCATATCGATCAATCACATGAACAACCGATAATCGCCTTCACCGTCACAGTCACCATCATCAGAACCCTCGAGACCTAAATCATAAACTCAACTGCCGTTTCAGGGTCCAAACTATCGT